>VDFB02302548.1:0-44852 GCA_007258455.2 Sequoia sempervirens | reverse complement strand
TAGGATCTTTCACCTAAAATGAGGAAGATATACCCTTAAAATTGATGTGGTTCACTCAATCTAAGGTACGCATGATGAAATTAAAACTGAATGAAATGATCTAAATGCAACTAGATGATGAAATTGACTAATTAAGTATGCAAAACCTAAGAAATGTAACTTGTTTGAAAACACATTGTGTAATACAAAAACACCTAGAAATGTGAACAATTTAATCGAATAGAAATGGATGAGACTAAAAGCGTGCACCTGTAATATGGATGGAGACTATAAATGGCTTATGGAATGTAGTGCCCCTCCAGTTTAGACATACTGTTTGGTTTGATTCTTTTCTTTAGATGCTTAGTTCATTGTGATACTACGTTGTTTTGATTTTGTGAATGATAGATTGACATCTTGGTTATTTGGTTATGTTGGTTTAATGATACTATGATAGATTCATTCATGATATGGCTTATTAGTTATGATTATTTCTTATGTTATCATATTGTTATGATTGTATATGATTGATCTTGCTCGTTTGTGTCAGTGGATAAGACAGTGTAGCATTACTCATTCGCGAGTACCCTGCTATGCTGCAATTCTTATTCACGGTGTGTTTTCGAACATGAATTTATATATATACATGTTTTAACCTGGATGTTTTCCTGCAGACACAGGTACCGGGTAACAGCTCCACCTACTTGTCAGGTCCAAGTCTACCCTAATACATTATAAATATGTTGTTGGAGGTATTGACAGGTCCTTTTAAACCATCGTTTGTTTTTGAACGAGTATCCCTGTGTTACCCCATATAGCCCAATTTGTCTTGTCATGTTCAAATATATATTGTTTTGTGTTTACAAATATAATATTTAATTTTATTAAATGTTTATTAATGTTTTAACCAACGTTAATGATTTAATTTATTAAGTTTAATTAAATAAGTTATTTCTCTCCAATGTTTTAATTAAAATAATATTATTGTTGTTTTAATTGTGCAAATTTAATTGTGTGAAATAGATATCTTTTAAAGCAAGATATTTTTGATGAGATAAGGATCTTTGATTGTCAGTTAAAGGTTTGTTTTGATATTTTAAGAATGAGTTGAACTGAATGAGTTATTTACATTGCAAATGAAACTATTAATTAAAATGGAATGATTGGAAATCTAGATTGCATGAATTTATATCTTTTGGATTTTGGGGAATTGTGCATTCACGTGAAGATTTCTTACGGTAGCAGTTTTTAGCAGTCTTGATTTACAGCAATTGTTTTCAGAAGAATTTTTCTTTAATATTTTGTTCACAAGCATGTTTTGAAGTTGGCTTGATTGGAATTTCACTGTCAAAGTCTGGAAAATTAATAGAGGAATCAGCAAAAGGTTTCAAAGTGCATTTCAGCTCGATTTCTAGATTATCCAGGTTTTCTTCTTTTTAAGTTTTAGTAAATTTCTTCCTTGAATGTTTGAAAAGATTAATGGTATATCAACCTGCATAGAAATAGTTAGAATAATTAATCAAAGATTATTGAAATATTGTTAAAATTAAAATGTTAAGAAAACAAAGAAATAGTGTTTAGGGTAAATTTGAAGATCTGAAAACAGAGATTTAATTCTCCTGTATATCTATAATATACCTATAAGATATTATTATAATCTAATATTAGATTATTATTATTATATATATTATACTATAATATAACTTCATAGTAATATAGTATATTATAATCTAATAGATGATATTATTTTATTATTATAATAATATTATACATTATTTTTATATATATTATAATTTAATAATATAATATTATAGTTATTATTATATAAAATTATATTATAATAATATCATATATAATATATATTTTTATATACTATAGTTGATATTATTATAAGTATATAATGTAATATATATTATTATATGTAAATTTAATATACTATTATAATATGAATTTATAATATTTTATGTATAATATAATATATCATGTTATATTATTAAATTTTAATTCTCTTATAATATTATATCAAAATAATATAAATATCTCTTAAAAAATATTATGTTATACATATTATATATTATTATAATAAAATGACCAAAATAATAAATATAAATATATATATATATCATATAATTTGTATAATATTATATCATAACAACCAGATATATAATGTATATAATATAATAATATCATAACTTTATAATACAAATTTACAATATTATGTAATATATAATATTACTAGTTCTTAAGAAAATTATAGAATTATATATTATAATATTTATATATAATATAATATAATATAATATATGATATTATATTTATTAAATTTTAATTTTATTATAATATTATATCATAATAATATATATACTTCATATTATATAATATTATACAACATAATATATATACTTTAATATATTATAATGTAATGTATATTATATGATAATATATTATATTATTATTATATAATATACCATGATATAATTTATAATACAATTTTTGTTTTTATGTTATCATTTTATTAAATAATAATATATAAAAAATAATATATTATAATATATTATAGATAACTTATTGATATAATATAATATAATATATAATACTATGCTATTATTATATACTATTATAGTATAATACTTTTATATAATATACTTATAATATAAAATTGTATTATTTATATATATATATATATATATAATGTTATTGTTATATAATATTATTTTAGGTAATATACTATAAAAAAAAATTTAAAATATTATTATATAATAAATAATATTACTAGTTCTTAAGATGATCCATCTTTTCCTATATCTCATTATCGTCTGTTGTGAATACTCTCTCTAAACTACTACACAATTATATCTTAAAATAGAAATTTCCGGCCATGAAACCAGGAAATACTTGTCTATTAGGGTGGACAGTTGGTGACTTCCTCGCACTCGCATACATTGCAGGCAATGGTGAAAGAAACAGAATATTCAATGTGGTCAAGATCAACAAGCACAATAGTCCACTGCTTGTATGCATACAATAGATACCCATTACGAATTGCATATATCCTCCTCCAAAGTCCTCTGAACGTGATATCAGATCCTCAAACTTGCATCGATTGTTAGGCCCAGTTGGAACTGAATAACAAGATAACAATATTCAACAACCACAATGTTGCTCGTTAATCAAAACATCAAAGATCTTCAATTAACAGTAAATTGAAGTGATAAAGGACTAACTTCGGTACCTTCACGAAATTGATGCCCGGAGGTGATTGGAATTTAAGCCATGAGTTAAATTTGGCAAAGTCTCGAGGACTACTTGAGAAGGCTGCAAAGACATGTAATTATTAAAATAAAGAAGAGCGTGGGTACACCCTTTTCAGTTTTAAAGAGCGAGATGATGGTGGCTGCAAAAATTTGGCGAAGATGAAAGTGAAAGTGGTCCTAAAACATTTTTCAGCGGTCGTTCCTTCATGGGTCAACTTCGGCTGCTCGCGTTACCATACGACCACCCGAAATGCTCGGTGTCATGCTTAAACTCCTCTTTACGGCAGAAAGGGGTTTGGTGGTCACGCTGAATGAAGCCGAGAACACCACCGAGGAGTTAGCGTTTATTGCCGGTGATCTTGCATCGATGTCCCCTTGAAGCGTTGGTGAAATAAAATGTTGCGGTGATGACCAAACCCTTTGCCGTGAAGGCGAGTGGGTAAGCAATCGTCGGCGGTGAGGATCTGGTAACGGAGTAGGTTAAGCATGAGAAAGGAAGGTAACTTGGTGTTCACCACCGCCGGGTCCATCCTGTCTTTTCCTGTGGGCGAGACCGCATTGACACGAATATAAAAAGCAGGCTGGCATCCTGATTGATCTGAACTCGCTAATCTGTGCCCAAGAAGAAAGAAATTAGCACTCTCAGGATCAAAGGCAATAGAGCAAAGATTAATGTGTGCAAGAGTGTAAATTTCCTTGCAGATCAGAGAGATAGTCCTATTCACTGTTGATCAATGCATGGATTTACAACTATATAGCCACCCGCAGAAAAGGAAATTGTGATGAAAGGCAGACTTAACTGCTGTTGCTCCTAGAGTGATAAGGGCGGTGAAAGCAAGCAAACTGCAGTTTACTTTAGCTAGCTTATTGCTGGAAAATAAATCAAACGGTTGTTGCTTTAGTTAGCAACATGCATGTCAATTTTCAATCATCGCATGTTGTTAAAAGGCTGTTGTTGCTTAGATAGCTTAGTTCACGAAAACTAACTTGTATGTCAATCATCGCATGTTGTTGTTGCTTAGATAGCTTAGTTCACGTAAACTAGCATGGATGTCAATCATCGCATGTTGTTAACATGCTGCTTTTCCTTAGATAGTTTAATTCACGGATTCTTGATTTTTGCTTGGTATATAAAATCAATTGAGGTCGGGAAAACAGTTTTAGGCTTTCTTGATCCTAGCAGATAGAAATCTAATCAGTTAGAGATCCCGACAACTTATCGTAATTTGAGCAGGGAGAGCTTCTAATCCCGTCCTCTCTTTAATTTTTCTTAAAAAAAAAAAAGGATTATGTACCACTTTTCCCTCAAGAAAATAGCCGTTATGGATTGTTTAACTTGTTGCTACTATATTTGAATATCAATTATTAAATATCCATGTTTACATGAGTTAATAACCGGTTGGTAAGAGTTCATTTAAAAGCAATAGATTCTATATGGATTGGTAAGAGTTCATTTAAGAGCAATAGATTTTACAGATTCAAGTTAAGATTTAAAATGCTATCAAATTAATTGGCAAAGATTTTTTGTCTAATTATCCATATTCTATTATTTTAAAAATTCTCATAGTAACTCTTAAAATTCTAAGATAAGTCACTTTCATTTTGTACCACTTTAAAATTCCAAAAGATTTCATATTAGTGTTTGTCAAATGGTTTCAAATTCAAGCTACACTCATTTTAGTACTTCAAAATTTCTAAAATTATTAATTTAGGCTAGAGAGAAGAATGAAAATTGTATACCCAAACTTGGGTAGAAGTAAGAGAGGGTGTTGGGAGGGTTCGAGGACACTACCCCAAAAAATCAAAGTTAAGGAAATAAGGGGAGAGAGGAAATATAGTAAAGAAAATAAATAATAATAATAAAAGTTTGATGTTAAAAATAATGATTGTATTATATCAACAAGTTGTAATAAAAAACAAATAGAAAAATCAGTATTATATTAAATAATATAATAATATGTCTAATATAATAAACTATTGAATATTGTATTTCTATAGTTACAAAACACACTAACCTAAAACCCAAAAGTGATAAAACCAAGAAAAGAAAAGAGGGTCTTTGTTTTAATGGGGTGTGTGTGTAAGGGACAATTATACATATGACCTCCTTTTCACCTCATGCTCATTTTCATAATCATTCGAATAATCCTCCATGTGAAGTTCATGAGTCATCCTCTTATTGATTTCTTTGTGAAGTCTTCCCAGTAGGTCATATTTTTGCCTTGCCAAGTTTAAATTTGTAATCTATATGCTTTCAATTCCTCTTCTACTCCTTTAGCATGCTTCAATGAATTGTATTCATATATTCCTATAAAAATGGGGATCTTTGTTTTTCCTTTCTTATGAGCTTGAAGAAAAGCTTCATAAAACTCAATTACTTGTCTTGAGAACTCCAATAGCACTATTTTGTTTGGTGGGTACCTAGGCATCATCTAGGGTTTACGTATGAATCCTTCAACATTATTATAAGTAAACTTTTGAAATTACATGTACCAATATCCATAGTACCTCATTACACTTTATGTGTCAAAGTAGATTATTTTGGATTTTTTCTCCTTTGATGTTTCTTACCAACTTCATGGAAAATACATCATTAACTGTCATATAGTGATTCAAATATTCCTTGGCTATTATCTAAGGGTGGTGTCGATATAGCAAATTTTATCTTGGAGCACTTCCCAATACTCAAAATTTATTTTAGCCTTGAGAATCTTCCTTTACCGCATAGTGAACCATAGATTTTATGAAAGGTCTACGTGCTTCTCTTGCACTCTTAGGATCTTTCACCTAAAATGAGGAAGATATACCCTTAAATATGATGTGGTTCACTCAATCTAAGGTACGCATGATGAAACTAAAACTGAATGAAATGATCTCAATGCAACTAGATGATGAAGTTGACTGATTAAGTATGCAAAACCTAAGAAATGTAACTTGTTTGAAAACACATTATGTAATACAAAAATACCTAGAAATGTAGACAATTTAATTGAATAGAAATGGATGAGACTAAAAGTGTGCACCTATAATATGGATGGAGACTAGAAATGGCTTTTGGAATGCTATTAATGCTGAATTTTAGGCCTAGTGGGACTCATTCACCATTTTAGGCGAATTAGTCGTAGTTGTGTCAAAGTATTTTGAAAACTCTTTTAGACTAATGGGTGTCTAAAAATGCAGTCCACTTTAGAATTTTTGAATATTTAAAGGTGGATTCTAGAGCTTTCGGTTTGCACTTTCCGCTTCTCTAGGTGTCTAGTTCTAAAACTTTTAGATCTGGGCCTGAAAGTGACTTTTGGTGGGTATTTTGACTTGTCCGGTGAAGAGATGACTTAAATAACTTTGCAAGGCAATATTTAATGATTTCTACGTCTCTAAAATTCCTAATATTTAATGATTTTAGGGCATGGGAGTTTTCCTTAGTCAAACCCCTTTTAGGTAGTTAAACCAAAATGAAGAAAGAATCTATTGAAACATGCAATAATAGAGTTGATTTCCTTGCCATGATGATTGATCTTGAATATTTGATCATTTTTATCTTAATGACTTGAAATAATGAAACCAAAATTTTCTTGACTTGAGATGGAAGAATGATGGATGAATGATGAGGAATAGGTATAATTCAGGGTTCAGAAACTTGATTTTATACACAATTCACCTTATTTTCCTATTAATTGGATCCCTAAGGCCGGCATGCGAAGATAATAAACTTGAATTTGAAATTTTCCCACTCAAAGGTAAAAATTGAGCCAAATGGGACTCTTTCACCACCCATGGCAAATGGGTCCCATAAGGGCCATTTTGACAGCTAGGATGCTACGAAGTTAAGAAATAAAGTTTATATTGTGTCTTTGTAGGGTATTTCATCAAATTATGCCTCGGGATGCACAATATGGGTTAATAGGGGCCTATTAATGATGGTGTTAAGGTCAATTGGGGCTTGTGACACAAAATTCAATGTGAAAGTGTGATTAAATACAATTTACAAAACTCAAATGGGGTCCGCATAGCCTAGAAAGGCACAAGAACCAATATGAATCTGCAAGAAACATTACTGCACTAGTTTAGAATTAAGTTATAGTTCTTCTAGATTGATGTGATAATGTTATTAAACACATTTTATAATGTTGAGTTAAGGGAAAACGAGTTCATCAAGTCTAGAAAAGTGTGAAATTCCTTTACAACACTTTACAACACCTTTACAAGACATTGTTAAATGCATTTAAAGGAATCCAAGACCTAGTGTTGATGTCAAAAGCACCTCAAAACACTGAATCAATGACTCATGAAGTCCAATTTATTATCAATTATTCCCCAAATCAAGAAATATTCCTTTTTTCTATGGTACATTTAGCTCCCACTTTAGTGAGAGGACGAACTACTTCAAACTTACACTAAAGTTGACATTCAAGAGAGATTTGAGTGTATAGATGCAGATGGAAAAGAATGAAAAAGATCAAAGGAGGTTGCACAAGCCCCTGAGATCCAAGATCCGAAGTCAAACCATCAAGATACATAATCATGCAACGGTAAGAACTAGGAGAAAAATAAATGAAAGTGAGGTGGATCAAACTTTGATCATTTTTCCAACCAGTTGTGGATTAGATGTAGGCTTGTTTGTTTTTTCAAAAAGAAATTAATACTCACTCTAGGGCGATGGAACTCTTGGTTGTCCACCGGGTGGGAAATCCCAAAAGTTTACTCGCTGTGAGGCCACAAAACTTTTGGTTGTCCGCTGGGTGAGAAATCCTAAAAGAGGAGACACATACGACCGATATACGCTCATAAACACACAAGTGGATATGGGGAAAAATCATGCCTTGAAATGGGCTTTCCCACAAAAACCATACCAAATTTATACCTCCTAATAACTTTAATAAGGTGCCACAGTGAAAAATGATTCTCAAGCTCTATGGCATAAGAAAAACTTCATAAGCTTGACACTCATAGACATTGTTAGTGTAGAATAGTGTAAGGATTGTTTAAAGGGATTTTCTTTGTTTGTGTGAGGTCTCATCTTAGGGGACATTGTGCTTAACATCTCCAAGAGAGTATGTGTTAGAGAAGTATCATGCTCCTGGAGGGAATTAAGCCTAATGACTCCACCAAGAAAAGAATGCATATCAACAGGAAAGAAATTGCACAATGAAATGTGAGTTGTAATGTATGCCCATACTCTAAAGTAGTTGTGAACACAATAACTATGAGTAATGGCTTTAAAGTAGAAGAATATGGCATGAGAGCTTACTCAGAAAGACTTATGCCAAGTCATATGTTCTGGATAAGCGAAATCATGAAAAGGGTAGTATGTCATATCCAAACCAACTTAAGTCATGCCATGCACATCCCAAGATTGTTGTTATGTATTCATGAATGGTTAACGACTAGCCAAAGGAAGAAACCACAGGTGACAGAGGAGGATAAGACTACATAACCCCTCTTCCCCACTGAGTGTAGGACAAGGGTGAGCCAAAATGATTGATGAAATGTAGGCGAGAGTGAAAATTGATATAAATTAGAGGAATTAGGTGCCCCCACAGAGGGAAGCATACAAAACTCCTAAAAATGTTGGATTTTGTGACTCAAACCTTTGCATTCATTAGTGGAGTGACCATGAACTCTATGATAGGAATAGAATGAAGTCTTATAAGAACATTTATTTTGAGTTCAAGGGGAAGGGTTGTCAAGTGAACTTGGATGAGTCTCGAAAAGATCCCCTCTTTATAAATGGTAGAAGGTGGTGTTGTGGCATGCGTCAAAGATGCATCTTTCTTAGTAGTAGATGTCATACTTACACAAGTTTCTGTAGACTGATATTTTATTCTCACTCATACAAGAGAAGGGAAAATCTATCAAATACAAATCATTGGTATCTTATGAGATGACATTGACATTAAGTGAAGATTTTGTTGTTTTTTTCATATTGTGGAAAGGATGATGTTCAAGACCACTAGTGTCAGGAAATTTAGGATGGATGACTATTTAGGATGATTTAGGAGTGTATTGTGTCAGATTGTTGATGTTGAGTGAAGGCTTGTGATTTATATCAAAGGGAAATACCAACACCATGACTTTTTTGTTGTGTGAGAGGATCTATAGGGTTATTGTTTAAGTACAAATAACATGCAAGTTCACTACCCAATGCCAACAACCTCTAAGGTTACGAAACTAAGATAACTTTAAAACCCAAACAAGAAACATGAATTGAAACCAAAACATTTAAATTTTTTTTGTTGTCTCTAGTGTTTGGGGTGATTTTTCTTTATGTGTTCCTCTTAGATTTGGAGTGGTTTTATTGTGTTGGTATGCATGGGATTCCCTTGGTCATTGGTTTTGTTTGGTATGTTTTCATGTAGAAGAGTGGCTTTTATTAGGGGCCAGAGCCCAAAGAGGTAAATTGGATAGCCTTCGGAGGTGGTTTAATCAAGTGATAACTAAATCAATGTACTTAGAAGCTAGGTAGTATTTCACACTAATTAAGATAATTAAGCGTCACTCATCCACACAAGTGCTCGTATATGCTTGGGATGAGTGGAAGGCCTGAAATGGCAAGGTCATCTATCTTGCCTTTATGAGAGGTATTTGATTCTACATGAGTGAGTATGGGTTTCAAGATTCGGTTGAGGCCACCAGGATAACCCATAGTGGGGGTTGGAGCCTATGAAGATTCCCAAAGGAAATCCCATGTCAAGCTATGTGATGACACTCATTCTATGACAACAGCGGGTATTTAGTTTTAAGTGTATGGTTTTCGTAACATACTCGATCTATTATATTTCTAGAAATAGTGTGACTTATGTTAGTGATGTTGGAGTCCTACTTCTGTTATCCTTATGGTTGTATGGTTCATGTGATTGGTTGTGTCAGTTTGAGTTAGCCTGTGTCTAGAGGTAGATGGTCTTTCCTAGGAATATTTGTTACTATCTCGTAGCACAGGGGGTGAGCCTTTGGGTATCACACGGTTGGGTGGAACATGCATCTTAATCTGTTGGGTCATATTCTTGTTCGTGGATGAGATTTCCAGTTGGAGAGCTCATGGGATCCAATACTTTCATGCTTTATTATTTTTAGTTATTATTTTAATTTCTTACCCTTCTTTGTATTGAGGTGGAAGACGGAATTTGTAACCATGCTGATTGGATTTACCTCATTTAGGGAATGATTTTTGTAAGCGCATTGTAAATCATATTATTGGAAAAATGTGGTATCTTTTATTCTTGATGTAATTTATCATGTATAAGTTTCTTAATTTGTTAAGTAATTGAATGTTTTTTTTAATTCATATTCCTTGTTTGGGTTTAAGTAATCTGTCTCGTAACCTTAGAGGTTGTTGGCAATGGGTAGTGAACTTGCACGTTAATTGTTCTTAAGAAAAAAAATTAGTACGTTTGAGTAGTAAATTGCAGCTTCATCTACGTTTGCATGGTGCAGCGTTACACCATTCCTAATGAATTTAGTGTCTAAGAAAGTTTTTCAATCTTGCATGACCCAAAATATTGATCTCCTCACTGTATTCAACATTTTATCAAGGAATGTGTGTGGTGAGCTTCTTGTCCCTATTCATTATCACTTCCCTAGCCACCTCTCTAGCGACACATCCAATAAAATGTTGCATGAGTCACTTTCGAATGTTTGTTGGTTAGATGCAATGTTTAGCCATAGATAATTGCTATGAGTAGATTTTAAAAAAAATGATTTTATCATGTTCAAGTTATTGGGTTTAATTTTTAGACAAGACATTATTATGGTATTATATAATAGTATAGTAAAATATTATTATATGTAATATATTTCTATTATATAATGGTATATTATCATGATATATTTATAATATTGTTGCTCTGAATAATTGTCTTTTACCTAGCTAATTCACTCACTAGGTAGATTAAGGGACATATTCACATGTTAAGTTTACTTAGGATAAAATATTCTTTCTAGAAGGCTTAGTTGGCTTATCTAGAACTTATCTTATCTAGCTAGGATGCATCATTTCCTAGGTGATTAGGTTGTTGGTTGTCTCATGTCAAAGGATTATGACATTTTTGAACATCATGTTCATTCCTATCTTTCAACCTTGCCTTTATAAGCAAGGCATCTCATGTACATTTGTAATCAAGCAATAGCTATTCAGCCATTAATCAATCTTGTGTTATGAAGCAAGCTTTCTGGCCATTCTCTCTCTTGTGGAAGTTGTTTTGGTTGCAATTGATCTTGGGGGTGTTGGGGAGTCACCATTAACTCCTACATGGTATCAAAGCACTCCAGGTGTTATAGATTCTTTCCCAGATCTGAGGTTGATATTTTAGCTTCAAGATTTTGTTGGTTGCAGATTGGGGTTTAAATAACCTCATGGTTGAGTTCAAAAGGTTCCGTAGATTAATTTTGACTATAAATTCACCTATTTTGGGTAAAATTATTTTTCAGGAATTTTTTTTTTGCTCGAACAAGCTTTTGAGAGGTACGATTTTCTTATTTTTGCAAAAAAAAAAATTGAAAAAATATTTCTATGGTATTTTTTAAAATTTGAGGCAAATTTTAACGGACTATGATTTTCATATAGTTTTGTGCAAATATATTTGGGAAAAAATTAATTTATTCTAGGCTTTGATAAATTTTCGGGCTAAAGTTTTTCAAAAATTATTTGGGCTATTAAAAGTCTAATCGAAATCTGCGTATATATTGTCGGCATCATTTGCGAAATATTCCACATTTTTGGTATAGGTTGCATCGACATGATTTGAGCAGCCGCAGGCTAAGGTTTGTACAATCGATATTTATAATTGCTCAAACTGGTCTGATCTGGTCACATCGACCTCTATATGCAGATCTTTTGGTACCTATCTTTTGTACGTAGGCAGTACAAGTCATCGGCGTCATAACATCATACTAGTTGCATAGTATCGATTCCGTGGAATATTTGGTGTCATTTCCCTAGCTCGATAGTCAAGGCATCACATCCAGCTACAATTACCAATAAAATGAAATTTGTATTGATTGATCAATATCATCCGTGGAGAGGTACCATCGACCTCCAAATCAATCACAGGTACATCTCGCTATTGGTCGATGTCATTTCTCCACTGGCTTGTGCGAAGGACATCAATTCTAGCAGGGGTCCTAATCTATGAGTTGTACTCTGGCCGAAATCCTTTGTTGGCCCCTTCATTTCCCACTAGTCGCTTCTCCTCATTGGCTTTCTGTGTCAGCGTATGGTACCGTAGATCTGGCCGGCCATCACATCAGTGTACACATTTATTAGGAGTACCTTCCATCATCATTCGCGTCAGCATTCTTGGCTGTCATATCACCTTGCTCGGCATGAGACTTCATTATGCACCGCAGGTATATATATAACCTTTTCCTTTTAATATTAAACACTTTTTATCAAAATCTTTGTACAAGAAGGGGGACATTTGCTATTTGGTATTTTATTGTCCTTGGCCGACCATGTATTAAGCCTGACCATGTAATTTTCTTTAAAACTTGCTATTACACCCAAGGTCATACTAGTGACCGTGTTTTAGCCCCTGGTGCCAAATATGTGCACCTGTTTAGTCTTGATGCATATCTATTGGCCCCCAAGGGCCTATTTATAGGACTTTTTTTCATTTTTTCACAACTTTTACATATGGAGGTGAAATTTTTCAAGCGAAATATCATTGGAAAGGTGAAGACCTAAATTTTTTAGTGGTGTAGATGTTTTTTAGAGATTTTGTAGCTTTGTGCCCCTTTTTCTAGGTTCAAGCCTGATCATCATTTTCTGCTTCTGAGCTCGTATCTTTGTGCTCCGTTCTCTATTTTTTCCCAAATTTTGCAGCATCGAAAAGGTATTCAAGAGAACTTCAGATTTACTCATGTAGTTTTTGCAAATTTGTTTCAATATTTTCATATTTTCAATTTTTAGCTAAAGAGGATGAACAGTTGATACTTTATATTCTTGCGAAGCTTGGTCCTGATTATTCAGTGTTTGTTTCTACATTCTATGCTACAATGGATCCTCTTAGCAATGCATACAAAATGCCTTCTCTTTATGAATTTACAACTCAGCTCACAAGGGAACAAGCAAAGTTGGTACACATGGGAACATTGAAGTCTACTAAACCTCATGCTCTCTTTTCAAAAGAGACAAACAATTTAATTGGAAAAGGTAAGAAGCAAAACAAGGCACGCAAGTCTAATGAGCAAGGTAAAGATTCTCCTTCACATAGCACTCCTTAGTCCACACCCTCTTCTAAAGAGGAATCATCTAAAAAGAAGAAGTCAAAATGTGCATATTGTAAAAGGTTAGGATATGATGAGCATAGATGTTATAATAAGAAGATTCATGAGCTGACACACCTTCTTCAAAAGAATAAAATTAAGCTACCCTCATCAGTGTCTGCTACTTCCTCTTCGACATCTCAATCAACATCTCTCTCATCGTCATCTCAATTACAAGACACAGGATGTACTTTTGGGCTACACAAGATGAAAGGAAAAGCACTCTTGGCATCTACAAGTCTTGCATTTCATAGATGGCTTCTTGATTCAGGTGCATCTCATCATATGGAATCTTCTATGTATATGTTCTCTTCTTTTGAGCCCTGTAA
Organism: Sequoia sempervirens; assembly: GCA_007258455.2. NCBI lineage: Eukaryota > Viridiplantae > Streptophyta > Pinopsida > Cupressales > Cupressaceae > Sequoia > Sequoia sempervirens. Next base: position 31,030 of record VDFB02302548.1, on the reverse strand, counting down.
TTTGCCTCATATATTGATGGGTAACAATAAATATATGAAGGTAAGTGGGAAGGGTTTTATTTATATGGGAAAAGGGAATTTCAATGATGTACTTTGTGTTCCTTCCTTGTCCACTAATCTCCTTTCAATTTACCAAATTACTCATGGGGGTCAAGGTAAAATAGTTGAGTTCACTCTAGATAAGGTGTACATAGGTTACTTGGAGTCTAGGGATATTATTGCTATCGAGATGGCTGATCATTCATCTCATGTATATTCCTTTTCACATCTTGCTTCAGAAGATGATAATGTTCCTTTGACTTCATCACACACTCCATTGAGTGTGAACCATGATAGTGAGGAGAAGGTTAGTCAACTACACCTTGGTATTCCAGAACCAGTGCTAAGCTTCCTACTCCTCCACCTCCTACTCCTTCAGCCATCGTTGCTTCTATTCAATAGGATGATCATAGGTTTTCAGATCTTGCTTTGTGGGATGAGTATTTGAAAGGGATTTCTAACTTATTCATGGAGTCTCATACTACAGATTTGGAGGACACACTTGAGGGGATTTCTCTCCTTTTTGATGACAATTTTAGCACAACTATTATTCCATCTACTTTTTCTTTGGAGATTGGCATTCATAAGTCTCCTCCTTCACCTGATTTGTCATGTTTCTTGGTTCAGTTTGACCATGATTATGTTGTGGCTCATTCAAGCTTAGAGGATCTTCCTCATTTTTCAGAGGCATACATGTTGAGCATCTATGCTCCCTCCTTTCAGTTGGACATGGAGTGGCTTCTACATTAGCTTATGCATTTGTTTCTTCCTAAGGGAAGAAGTGTTGCTTGTAGACATTGGGTCGTCTTTTGTTTTCGGGAATTCTTCATCGCCATTGGAGCTTCTTCATCATGGGGGGGATTTCTTATCTATCTACTTCCCTCTTATGGGTGGGTAATTGATTGTATATACATGATGCATGTTTTCCTTGGGGGTATCATTGAGTCCTCCATACATCATTTTTTTTTTCTCTCTTTTGGAGAGGAGTTTTGTCCCACATAGTTTTCTCCATTTTTTTGCTTGTGAGAGAATGCATATTTTCATTTGCATTGTAAATGGTTACCTAACATGGCCTAGTAGCTGGGACCTGTAGTCATAGTCTTTGCACAATTTTCATAATAATCTTCTCCCTAAGTTGCACTTAAGGGGGGGTGTTGGTGTGAATAATTTTCTTGTACCTAGCTAATTCACTCACTAGGTAAATTAGGGGACATATTTACATGTTAATTTTACTTAAAAAAAAGATTCTTTCTAGAACGCTTAGTTGGCTTATGCAGAACTTATCTTATCTAGCTAGGATGCATAATTTCCTAGGTGATTAGGTTGTTGGTTGTCTCATGTCAAAGGATTATGACATTTGTCAACATCATGTTCATTTCTATCTTTCAACCTTGCCTTTATAAGCAAGGAATCTCATGTACATTTGCAATCAAGAAATAACTATTCAACCATTAATCAATCTTGCATTGTGAAGAAAGCTTTCTGGCCATTCTCTCTCTTGTGGAAGTTGTTTTGGTCACAACTGATCTTGGGGGTGTTGGGGAGTCACCATTAATTCCTACAAATATATTAATATAATATAATATTATATAGTATAATATTATTGTATACAGTATACTATAAGATAAATTTATAGTATTATGGTATATTATTATATACTAGTATAATTTACTATATTATTATAGTATATATCATAATCAAATATATAATATTATTGTATTATTATATAATATTATAGTATAACACTATTATATATAATATAATATATCATGTTATATTATTAAATTTAATTTTTTTATAACATTATATTAGAATAATATATAGCTATTGTTATATAATATTATACAACTTATATGATATAATATATAATTTTTCTTTTTATTTGATCTCTTTATTATAATAATATATATTATAAATTTACATTATATATAATATCTAATATATTCTTACATATAATATACTTATAAGATATTATTATAATATAATATTAGATTATTATTATTATATATATTATAATATAATATAACTTCATAGTAATAAAGTATATTATAATCTAATAGATGATATTATTGTATTATTATAATAATATTATACATTATTTTTATATATATTATAATTTAATAATATAATATTATGGTTATTATTATATAAAATTATATTATAATAATATCATATATAATATACTTATATTATATATAATATATATTTTTATATACTATAGTAGATATTATTATAAGTATATACTGTAATATATATTATTATATGTAAATTTAATATACTATTATAATATGAATTTATAATATTTTATGTATAATATAATATATCATGTTATATTATTAAATTTTAATTCTCTTATAATATTATATCAAAATAATATAAATATCTCTTAGAAAATATTATGTTATACATATTATATATTATTATAATAAAATGATCAAAAATATAAATATATATATATATATATATATTATATCATATAAGTTGTATAATATTATATCATATCAACCAGATATATAATGTATATAATATAATAATATCATAACTTTATAATATAAATTTACAATATTATATAATGTATAATATTACTAGTTCTTAAGAAAATTATAGAATTACATATTATAATTTTTATATATAATATAATATAATATATGATATTATATTTATTAAATTTTAATTTTATTATAATATTATATCATAATAATATATATATATATACTTCATGTTATATAATATTATATGACATAATATATATACATTAATATATTATAATGTATATTATTATGATAATATATTATATTATTATTATATAATATACCATGATATAAATTTATAATACAATTTTTATTTTTATGTTATCATTTTATTAAATAATAATATATAATATATAAAAAAATATATATTATAGATGATTTATCTATATAATATAATATAATATATAATACTATGCTATTATGATATATTATAATAGTATAATACTTTTATATAATATACTTATAGTTATAATATAAAATTGTATTTTATATACTTATACTTATTATATATATATATATATATATATATATATATATATATATATATATAATGTTATTGTTATATAATATTATTTTAGGTAATATACTATAAGATAAATTTAAAATATTATTATACAATAAATAATATTACTAGTTCTTAAGATAATCCCTCTTTTCCTATATCTCATTATCGTCTCTTGTGACTACTCTCTCTAAACTACTACACAATTATATCTTAAAATAGAAATTCCCAGCCATGAAACCAGGAAATACTTGTATGTTAGGGTGGACAGTTGGTGACTTCCTCGCACTCGCGTACATTGCAGGCAATGGTGAAAGAAACAGAATATTCAATGTGGTCAAGATCAACAATCACGATAGTCCACTGCTCGTATGGATACAATAGATACCCATTACGAATTGCATATATCCTCCTCCAAAGTCCTCTGAACGTGATATCAGATCCTCAAACTTGCATCGATTGTTAGGCCCAGTTGGAACTGAATAACAAGATAACACTATTCAACAACCACAATGTTGCTTGTTAATCAAAACATCACAATATTCAACAACCAGAACGTTGCTCGTTAATCAAAACATCAAAGATCTTCAATTAATAGTAAATTGAAGTGATAAAGGACTAACTTCGGTACCTTCACGAAATTGATGCCCAGAGGTGAAGTTGGAATTCAAGCCATGAGTTAAATTTGGCAAAGTCTCGAGAGTTTACTGAGAAAGCTGCAAAGACATAGCAATTATTAAATAAAAGAGAACGTAAGGGTACACCATACTCAGTTTTGAACGAGATGATGGTCGCACAGAAATTTGACGAAGATGAGAGAATGAAGCTGGTCCTAAAACGTTTTTCGCCAGGTCGTTCCTTCATGGGTCACGCTTACGCTGTTCCGTTACCACACGACCACCGAAATGCTCCGGTGTCATGCTTAAACTCCTCTTTACGGCAAGGGTTTGGTGCTCACCGCTGAGCAAACCGAGAACACCACCTTGAGGAGGTTGCGTTGTGGCGGTACTGCATCGATGTCGCCTTGGCGTTCGGTAGGAAATCTGACTCATTGCACAGCGGTGACGACCAAACCCTTTGCCGTGAAGACGAGTGGATAAGCAATCGTCGGCGGTGAGGATCTGGTAACGGAGCAGGTTAAGCATGAGCAAGGAAGGTAACGTGGTGTTCACCACTGCCGGGTCCATCCTGTCCTTTCCTGTGGGCGAGACCGCATTGACACGAATATAAAAAGCAGGCTGGGAGCCCGTCCGCAAGGCAGCCTGATTGATCTGAACCAGCTAATCTGTGCTCCAAGAAGAAAGAAATTAGCACTCTCGGGATCAAAGGCAATAGAGCAAAGATTAATGTGTGCAAGAGTGTAAAATTCCTTGCAGACCAGAGAGATAATCCTATTCACTGTTGATCAATGCATGGATTTACAACTATATAGCCACCCGCAGAAAAGGAAATTGTGATGAAAGGAAGACTTAACTGCTGTTGCTCCTACAGTGATAAGGGCGGTGAAAGCAAGCAAACTGCAGTTTACTTTAGCTAGCTTATTGCTGGAAAATAAATCAAACGGTTGTTGCTTTAGTTAGCAACATGCATGTCAATTGTCAATCATCGCATGTTGTTAAAAGGCTATTGTTGCTTAGATAGCTTAGTTCACGAAAACTAACATGCATGTCAATCACCGCATGTTGTTAACAGGCTGTTGTTGCTTAGATAGCTTAATTCACGTAAACTAGCATGGATGCCAATCATCGCATGTTGTTAACATGCTGCTTTTCCTTAGATAGCTTAATTCACGGATTCTCGATTTTTGCTTGGTATATAAAATCAATTGAGGTCGGGAAAACAGTTTTAGGCTTTCTTGATCCCGGCAGATAGAAATCCCATCAGTTAGAGATCCCGACAACTTATCGTAATTTGAGCAGGGAGAGCTTCTAATCCCGTCCTCTCTTTAATTTTTCTTAAACAAAAAAAGCATTATGTACCACTTTTCCCTCAAGAAAATAGCCGTTATGGATTGTTTATCTTGTAGCTTCTATATTTGAATATCAATTATTAAATATCCATATTTACTTGAGTTAATAACCGATTGGTAAGAGTTCATTTAAAAGCAATATATTCTATATGGATTGGTAAGAGTTCATTTAAGAGCAATAGATTTTACAGGTTTAAGTTAAGATTTAAAATACTATCAAATTAATTGGCAAAGATTTTTGGTCTAATTATCCATATTCTATTATTTTAAAAATTCTCATAGTAACTCTTAAAATTCTAAGATAAGTCACTTTCATTTTGTACCAATTTAAAATTCAAAAAGATGTCATATTAGTGTTTGTCAAATGGTTTCAAATTCAAGCTACACTCAATTTAGTACTTCAAAATTTCTAAAATTATTAATTTAGGCTAGAGAAAAGAATGAAAATTGTATTACCAAACTTGGGTAGAAGTAAGAGAGGGTGTTGGGAGGGTTCGAGGACACTACCCCAAAAGATCAAAGTTAAGGAAATAAGGGGAGAGAGGAAAGATAGTAAAGAAAATAAATAATAATAATAAAAGTTTGATGATAAAAATAATGATTGTATTATATCAACAAGTTGTAATTAAAAACAAATAGAAAAATCAATCTTATATTAAATAATATAATAATATGTCTAATATAATAAACTATTGAATACTGTATTTCTATAGTTATAAAACACACTAACCTAAAACCCAAAAGTGATAAAACCGAGAAAAGAAAAGAGGGTCCTTGTTTTAATGGGGTATGTGTGTAAGGGACAATTATACATATGACCTCCTTTTCACCTCATGCTCATTTTCATAATCATTTGAATAATACTCCATGTGAATTTCACGAGTCATCCTCTTATTGATTTCTTTGTGAAGTCTTCCCACTAGGTCATATTTTTGCCTTGCCAAGTTTAAAATTTGTAATCTATATGCTTTCAATTCCTCTTCTACTCCTTTAGCATGCTTCAATGAATTGTATTCATATATTCCTATAAAAATGGGGATCTTTGTTTTTCCTTTCTTATGAGCTTGAAAGAAAGCTTCATAAAACTCAATTACTTGTCTTGAGAACTCCAATAGCACTATTTTATTTGGTGGGTACCTAGGCATCATCTAGGGTTTACGTATGAATCCTTCAACCCTATTATAAGTAAACTTTTGAAATTAGATGTACCAATATCCATAGTACCTCATTACACTTTATGTGTCAAAGTAGATTATTTTGGATTTTATCTCCTTTGATGGTTCTTACCAACTTCATGGAAAATACATCATTAACTGTCATATAGTGATTCAAATATTCCTTGGCTATTATCTAAGGGTGGTGTCGATATAGCAAATTTTATCTTGGAGCACTTCCCAATACTCAAAATTTATTTTAGCCTTGAGAATCTTCCTTTACCGCATAGTGAACCATAGATTTTATGAAAGGTCTATGTGCTTCTCTTGCACTGCTAGGATCTTTCACCTAAAATGAGGAAGACATACCCTTAAAATTGATGTGGTTCACTCAATCTAAGGTACGCATGATGAAATTAAAACTGAATGAAATGATCTAAATGCAACTAGATGATGAAATTGACTAATTAAGTATGCAAAACCTAAGAAATGTAACTTGTTTGAAAACACATTGTGTAATACAAAAACACCTAGAAATGTGAACAATTTAATCGAATAGAAATGGATGAGACTAAAAGCGTGCACCTGTAATATGGATGGAGACTATAAATGGCTTATGGAATGTAGTGCCCCTCCAGTTTAGACATACTGTTTAGTTTGATTCTTTTTGTTAGATGCTTAGTTCATTGTGATACTACGTTGTTTTGATTTTGTGAATGATAGATTGACATCTTAGTTATTTGGTTATGTTGGTTTAATGATACTATGATAGATTCATTCATGATATGGCTTATTAGTTATGATTATTTCTTATGTTATCATATTGTTATGATTGTATATGATTGATCTTGCTCGTTTGTGTCAGTGGATAAGACAGTGTAGCATTACTCATTCGCGAGTACCCTGCTATGCTGCAATTCTTATTCACGGTGTGTTTTCGAACATGAGTTTATATTTATACATGTTTTAACCTGGATGTTTTCCTGCAGACACAGGTACCTGGTAACAGCTCCACCTGCTTGTCAGGTCCGAGTCTACCCTAATACATTATAAATATGTTGTTGGAGGTATTGACAGGTCCTTTTAAACCATCGTTTGTTTTTGAACGAGTATCCCTGTGTTACCCCATATAGCCCAATTTGTCTTGTCATGTTCAAATATATATTGTTTTGTGTTTACAAATATAATATTTAATTTTATTAAATGTTTATTAATGTTTTAACCAACGTTAATGATTTAATTTATTAAGTTTAATTAAATAAGTTATTTCTCTCCAATGTTTTAATTAAAATAATATTATTGTTGTTTTAATTGTGCAAATTTTATTGTGTGAAATAGATATCTTTTAAAGCAAGATATTTTTGATGAGATAAGGATCTTTGATTGTCAGTTAAAGGTTTGTTTTGATATTTTAAGAATGAGTTGAACTGAATGAGTTATTTACAATGCAAATGAAACTATTAATTAAAATGGAATGATTGGAAATCTGGATTGCATGAATTTATATCTTTTGGATTTTGGGGAATTGTGCATTCACGTGAAGATTTCTTATGGTAGCAGTTTTTAGCAGTCTTGATTTACAGCAATTGTTTTCAGAAGAATTTTTCTTTAATATTTTGTTCACAAGCATGTTTTGAAGTTGGCTTGATTGGAATTTCACTGTCGAAGTCTGGAAAATTAATAGAGGAATCAGCAAAAGGTTTCAAAGTGCATTTCAGCTCGATTTCTAGATTATCCAGGTTTTCTTCTTTTTAAGTTTTAGTAAATTTCTTCCTTGAATGTTTGAAAAGATTAATGGTATATCAACCTGCATAGAAATAGTTAGAATAATTAATCAAAGATTATTGAAATATTGTTAAAATTAAAATGTTAAGAAAACAAAGAAATAGTGTTTAGGGTAAATTTGAAGATCTGAAAACAGAGATTTAATTCTCCTGTATATCTATGATATACCTATAAGATATTATTATAATCTAATATTAGATTATTATTATTATATATATTATACTATAATATAACTTCATAGTAATATAGTATATTATAATCTAATAGATGATATTATTTTATTATTATAATAATATTATACATTATTTTTATATATATTATAATTTAATAATATAATATTATCGTTATTATTATATAAAATTATATTATAATAATATCATATATAATATATATTTTTATATACTATAGTTGATATTATTATAAGTATATAATGTAATATATATTATTATATGTAAATTTAATATACTATTATAATATGAATTTATAATATTTTATGTATAATATAATATATCATGTTATATTATTAAATTTTAATTCTCTTATAATATTATATCAAAATAATATAAATATCTCTTAGAAAATATTATGTTATACATATTATATATTATTATAATAAAATGACCAAAATAATAAATATAAATATATATATATATCATATAATTTGTATAATATTATATCATAACAACCAGATATATAATGTATATAATAGAATAATATCATAACTTTATAATACAAATTTACAATATTATATAATATATAATATTACTAGTTCTTAAGAAAATTATAGAAGTATATATTATAATATTTATATATAATATAATATAATATAATATATGATATTATATTTATTAAATTTTAATTTTATTATAATATTATATCATAATAATATATATACTTCATATTATATAATATTATACGACATAATATATATACTTTAATATATTATAATGTAATGTATATTATATGATAATATATTATATTATTATTATATAATATACCATGATATAAATTTATAATACAATTTTTGTTTTTATGTTATCATTTTATTAAATAATAATATATAAAAAATAATATATTATAATATATTATAGATAACTTATTGATATAATATAATATAATATATAATACTATGCTATTATTATATACTATTATAGTATAATACTTTTATATAATATACTTATAATATAAAATTGTATTATTTATATATATATATATATAATGTTATTGTTATATAATATTATTTTAGGTAATATACTATAATAAAAAAATTTAAAATATTATTATATAATAAATAATATTACTAGTTCTTAAGATGATCCATCTTTTCCTATATCTCATTATCATCTGTTGTGACTACTCTCTCTAAACTACTACACAATTATATCTTAAAATAGAAATTTCCGGCCATGAAACCAGGAAATACTTGTCTGTTAGGGTGGACAGTTGGTGATTTCCTCGCACTCGCATACATTGCAGGCAATGGTGAAAGAAACATAATATTCAATGTGGTCAAGATCAACAAGCACAATAGTCCACTGCTTGTATGCATACAATAGATACCCATTACGAATTGCATATATCCTCCTCCAAAGTCCTCTGAACGTGATATCAGATCCTCAAACTTGCATCGATTGTTAGGCCTAGTTGGAACTGAATAACAAGATAACAATATTCAACAACCACAATGTTGCTCGTTAATCAAAACATCAAAGATCTTCAATTAACAGTAAATTGAAGTGATAAAGGACTAACTTCGGTACCTTGACGAAATTGATGCCCAGAGGTGAAGTTGGAATTCAAGCCATGAGTTAAATTTGGCAAAGTCTCGAGAGTTTACTGAGAAAGCTGCAAAGACATAGCAATTATTAAATAAAAGAGAACGTAAGGGTACCCCATACTCAGTTTTGAACGAGATGATGGTCGCACAGAAATTTGACGAAGATGAGAGAATGAAGCTGGTCCTAAAACATTTTTCGCCAGGTCATTCCTTCATGGGTCACGCTTACGCTGCTCCGTTACCATACGACCACCGAAATGCTCCGGTGTCATGCTTAAACTCCTCTTTACGGCAAGGGTTTGGTGGTCACCGCTGAGCAAACCGAGAACACCACCTCGAGGAGGTTGCGTTGTGGCGGTACTGCATCGATGTCGCCTTGGCGTTCGGTAGGAAATCTGACTCATTGCACAGCGGTGATGACCAAACCCTTTGCCGTGAAGACGAGTGGGTAAGCAATCGTCGGCGGTGAGGATCTGGTAACGGAGTAGGTTAAGCATGAGAAAGGAAGGTAACTTGGTGTTCACCACCGCCGGGTCCATCCTGTCCTTTCCTGTGGGCGAGACCGCATTGACACAAATATAAAAAGCAGGCTGGCATCCTGATTGATCTGAACTCGCTAATCTGTGCTCCAAGAAGAAGGAAATTAGCACTCTCGGGATCAAAGGCAATAGAGCAAAGATTAATGTGTGCAAGAGTGTAAATTTCCTTGCAGATCAGAGAGATAGTCCTATTCACTGTTGATCAATGCATGGATTTACAACTATATAGCCACCCGCAGAAAAGGAAATTGTGATGAAAGGCAGACTTAACTGCTGTTGCTCCTAGAGTGATAAGGGCGGTGAAAGCAAGCAAACTGTAGTTTACTTTAGCTAGCTTATTGCTGGAAAATAAATCAAACGGTTGTTGCTTTAGTTAGCAACATGCATGTCAATTGTCAATCATCGCATGTTGTTAAAAGGCTGTTGTTGCTTATATAGCTTAGTTCACGAAAACTAACTTGTATGTCAATCATCGCATGTTGTTGTTGCTTAGATAGCTTAGTTCACGTAAACTAGCATGGATGTCAATCATCGCATGTTGTTAACATGCTGCTTTTCCTTAGATAGTTTAATTCACAGATTCTTGATTTTTGCTTGGTATATAAAATCAATTGAGGTCGGGAAAACAGTTTTAGGCTTTCTTGATCCTAGCAGATAGAAATCCCATCAGTTAGAGATCCCGACAACTTATCGTAATTTGAGCAGGGAGAGCTTCTAATCCCGTCCTCTCTTTAATTTTTCTTAAAAAAAAAAAAGGATTATGTACCACTTTTCCCTCAAGAAAATAGCCGTTATGGATTGTTTAACTTGTTGCTACTATATTTGAATATCAATTATTAAATATCCATGTTTACATGAGTTAATAATCGGTTGGTAAGAGTTCATTTAAAAGCAATAGATTCTATATGGATTGGTAAGAGTTCATTTAAGAGCAATAGATTTTATAGATTCAAGTTAAGATTTAAAATGCTATCAAATTAATTGGCAAAGATTTTTTGTCTAATTATCCATATTCTATTATTTTAAAAATTCTCATAGTAACTCTTAAAATTCTAAGATAAGTCACTTTCATTTTGTACCACTTTAAAATTCCAAAAGATTTCATATTAGTGTTTGTCAAATGGTTTCAAATTCAAGCTACACTCATTTTAGTACTTCAAAATTTCTAAAATTATTAATTTAGGCTAGAGAGAAGAATGAAAATTGTATACCCAAACTTGGGTAGAAGTTAGAGAGGGTGTTGGGAGGGTTCGAGGACACTACCCCAAAAAATCAAAGTTAAGGAAATAAGGGGAGAGAGGAAATATAGTAAAGAAAATAAATAATAATAATAAAAGTTTGATGTTAAAAATAATGATTATATTATATCAACAAGTTGTAATAAAAAACAAATAGAAAAATCAGTATTATATTAAATAATATAATAATATGTCTAATATAATAAACTATTGAATATTGTATTTCTATAGTTACAAAACACACTAACCTAAAACCCAAAAGTGATAAAACCAAGAAAAGAAAAGAGGGTCTTTGTTTTAATGGGGTGTGTGTGTAAGGGACAATTATACATATGACCTCCTTTTCACCTCATGCTCATTTTCATAATCATTCGAATAATCCTCCATGTGAAGTTCATGAGTCATCCTCTTATTGATTTCTTTGTGAAGTCTTCCCAGTAGGTCATATTTTTGCCTTGCCAAGTTTAAAATTTGTAATCTATATGCTTTCAATTCCTCTTCTACTCCTTTAGCATGCTTCAATGAATTGTATTCATATATTCCTATAAAAATGGGGATCTTTTTTTTTCCTTTCTTATGAGCTTGAAGAAAAGCTTCATAAAACTCAATTACTTGTCTTGAGAACTCCAATAGCACTATTTTGTTTGGTCGGTACCTAGGCATCATCTAGGGTTTACGTATGAATCCTTCAACATTATTATAAGTAAACTTTTGAAATTACATGTACCAATATCCATAGTACCTCATTACACTTTATGTGTCAAAGTAGATTATTTTGGATTTTTTCTCCTTTGATGTTTCTTACCAACTTCATGGAAAATACATCATTAACTGTCATATAGTGATTCAAATATTCCTTGGCTATTATCTAAGGGTGGTGTCGATATAGCAAATTTTATCTTGGAGCACTTCCCAATACTCAAAATTTATTTTAGCCTTGAGAATCTTCCTTTACCGCATAGTGAACCATAGATTTTATGAAAGGTCTATGTGCTTCTCTTGCACTCTTAGGAACTTTCACCTAAAAATGAGGAAGATATACCCTTAAAATTGATGTGGTTCACTCAATCTAAGGTAAGCATGATGAAATTAAAACTGAATGAAATGATCTAAATGCAACTAGATGATGAAGTTGACTGATTAAGTATGCAAAACCTAAGAAATGTAACTTGTTTGAAAACACATTATGTAATACAAAAATACCTAGAAATGTAGACAATTTAATTGAATAGAAATGGATGAGACTAAAAGTGTGCACCTATAATATGGATGGAGACTAGAAATGGCTTTTGGAATGCTATTAATGCTGAATTTTAGGCCTAGTGGACTGTTCCGCATTTAAAGGTGAATTAATTAAACTAGAAACCATTTTGAAAACTCTTGCGGGCTAATGGGTGTCTAAAAATGCAATCCACTTTAGAATTTTTGAATATTTAAAGATTAGTTCTAAGAGCTTTTAGGTTTGCACTTCATTCTCTAGGTGTCTGGTTCTAAAACGTCTGGGCACGAAGAGTTACTTTTGGTGGAGTATTTTGACTTGTCGTTGAGAGATGGCTTAAATAACTTTGCAGGAGCAATATTTAATAGTTTCTACATGATCTCCACCAAAATTCCTAATATTTAATGATGTTGGGGCATGGGGTTTTCGTAGTCAAGAGCCTTTTAGGTAGTTAAACCAAAGATGAAGAAGAAAGAATCTATTGAAGAGCAATGCAATAATAGAGTTGATTTCCTTGCCATGATGATTGATCTTGAATATTTGATCATTTTATCTTAATGACTTGAAATAATGAAACCCAAATTTTCTTGACTTGAGATGGAAGAATGATGGATGAATGATGAGGAATAGGTATAATTTAGGGTTCATAAACTTGATTTTATATAAAATTAACCTTATTTTCCTATTAATTTGATCCCTAAGGCCGGCATGCGAAAATAATAAACTTGAATTTGAAATTTTCCCACTCAAAGGTAAAAATTGAGCCAAATGGGACTCTTTCACCACCCATGGCAAATGGGTCCCATAAGGGCCATTTTGATAGCTAGGATGCTAGGAAGTTAAGAAATAAGGTTTATATTGTGTCTTTGTAGGGTATTTCATCAAATTATGCCTCGGGATGCACAATATGGGTTAATAGGGGCCTATTAATGATGGTGTTAAGGTAAATTGGGGCTTGTGACACAAAATTCAATGTGAAAGTGTGATTAAATACAATTTACAAAACTCAAATGGGGCCCGCATAGCCTAGAAAGGCACAAGAACCAATATGAATCTGCAAGAAACATTACAGCACTAGTTTAGAATTAAGTTATAGTTCTTCTAGATTGATGTGATAATGTTATTAAACACATTTTATAATGTTGAGTTAAGGGAAAACGAGTTCATCAAGTCTAGAAAAGTGTGAAATTCCTTTACAACACTTTACAACACCTTTACAAGACATTGTTAAATGCATTTAAAGGAATCCAAGACCTAGTGTTGATGTCAAAAGCACCTCAAAACACCGAATCAATGACTCATGAAGTCCAATTTATTATCAATTATTCCCCAAATCAAGAAATATTCCTTTTTTCTATGGTACATTTAGCTCCCACTTTAGTGAGAGGACGAACTACTTCAAACCTACACTAAAGTTGACATTCAAGAGAGATTTGAGTGTATAGATGCAGATGGAAAAGAATGAAAAAGATCAAAGGAGGTTGCACAAGCCCCTGAGATCCAAGATCCGAAGTCAAACCATCAAGATACATAATCATGCAATGGTAAGAACTAGGAGAAAAATAAATGAAAGTGAGGTGGATCAAACTTTGATCATTTTTCCAACCAGTTGTGGATTAGATGTAGGCTTGTTTGTTTTTTCAAAAAGAAATTAATACTCACTCTAGGGCGATGGAACTCTTGGTTGTCCACCGGGTGGGAAATCCCAAAGGTTTACTCGCTGTGAGGCCACAAAACTTTTGGTTGTCCGCTGGGTGAGAAATCCTAAAAGAGGAGACACATACGACCGATATACGCTCATAAACACACAAGTGGATATGGGGAAAAATCATGCCTTGAAATGGGCTTTCCCACAAAAACCATACCAAATTTATACCTCCTAATAACTTTAATAAGGTGCCACAGTGAAAAATGATTCTCAAGCTCTATGGCATAAGAAAAACTTCATAAGCTTGACACTCATAGACATTGTTAGTGTAGAATAATGTAAGGATTGTTTAAAGGGATTTTCTTTGTTTGTGTGAGGTCTCATCTTAGGGGACATTGTGCTTAACATCTCCAAGATAGTATGTGTTAGAGAAGTATCATGCTCCTGGAGGGAATTAAGCCTAATGACTCCACCAAGAAAAGAATGCATATCAACAGGAAATAAATTGCACAATGAAATGTGAGTTGTAATGTATGCCCATACTCTAAAGTAGTTGTGAACACAATAACTATGAGTAATGGCTTTAAAGTAGAAGAATATCGCATGAGAGCTTACTCGGAAAGACTTATGCCAAGTCATATGTTTTGGATAAGCGACATCATGAAAAGGGTAGTATGTCATATCCAAACCAACTTAAGTCATGCCATGCACATCCCAAGATTGTTGTTATGTATTCATGAATGGTTAACGACTAGCCAAAGGAAGAAACCACAGGTGACATAGGAGGATAAGACTACATAACCCCTCTTCCCCACTGAGTGTAGGACAAGGGTGAGCCAAAATGATTGATGAAATGTAGGCGAGAGTGAAAATTGATATAAATTAGAGGAATTAGGTGCCCCCACAGAGGGAAGCATACAAAACTCCTAAAAATGTTGGATTTTGTGACTCAAAGCTTTGCATTCATTAGTGGAGTGACCATGAACTCTATGATAGGAATAGAATGAAGTCTTATAAGAACATTTATTTTGAGTTCAAGGGGAAGGGTTGTCAAGTGAACTTGGATGAGTCTCGAAAAGATCCCCTCTTTATAAATGGTAGAAGGTGGTGTTGTGGCATGCGTCAAAGATGCATCTTTCTTAGTAGTAGATGTCATACTTACACAAGTTTCTGTAGACTGATATTTTATTCTCACTCATACAAGAGAAGGGAAAATCTATCAAATACAAATCATTGGTATCTTATGAGATGACATTGACATTAAGTGAAGATTTTGTTGTTTTTTTCATATTGTGGAAAGGATGATGTTCAAGACCACTAGTGTCAGGAAATTTAGGATGGATGACTATTTAGGATGATTTAGGAGTGTATTGTGTCAGATTGTTGATGTTGAGTGAAGGCTTGTGATTTATATCAAAGGGAAATACCAACACCATGACTTTTTTGTTGTGTGAGAGGATCTATAGGGTTATTGTTTAAGTACAAATAACATGCAAGTTCACTACCCAATGCCAACAACCTCTAAGGTTACGAAACTAAGATAACTTTAAAACCCAAACAAGAAACATGAATTGAAACCAAAACATTTAAATTTTTTTTGTTGTCTCTAGTGTTTGGGGTGATTTTTCTTTATGTGTTCCTCTAAGATTTGGAGTGGTTTTATCGTGTTGGTATGCATGGGATTCCCTTGGTCATTGGTTTTGTTTGGTATTTTTTCATGTAGAAGAGTGGCTTTTATTAGGGGCCAGAGCCCAAAGAGGTAAATTGGATAGCCTTCGGAGGTGGTTTAATCAAGTGATAACTAAATCAATGTACTTAGAAGCTAGGTAGTATTTCACACTAATTAAGATAATTAAGCGTCACTCATCCACACAAGTGCTCGTATATGCTTGGGATGAGTGGAAGGCCTGAAATGGCAAGGTCATCTATCTTGCCTTTATGAGAGGTATTTGATTCTACATGAGTGAGTATGGGTTTCAAGATTCGGTTGAGGCCACCAGGATAACCCATAGTGGGGGTTGGAGCCTATGAAGATTCCCAAAGGAAATCCCATGTCAAGCTATGTGATGACACTCATTCTATGACAACAGCAGGTATTTGGTTTTAAGTGTATGGTTTTCGTAACATACTCGATCTATTATATTTCTAGAAATAGTGTGACTTATGTTAGTGATGTTGGAGTCCTACTTCTGTTATCCTTATGGTTGTATGGTTCATGTGATTGGTTGTGTCAGTTTGAGTTAGCCTGTGTCTAGAGGTAGATTTTCTTTCCTAGGAATATTTGTTACTATCTCGTAGCACAGGGGGTGAGCCTTTGTGTATCACACGGTTGGGTGGAACATGCATCTTAATCTACTGGGTCATATTCTTGTTCGTGGATGAGATTTCCAGTTGGAGAGCTCATGGGATCCAATACTTTCATGCTTTATTATTTTTAGTTATTATTTTAATTTCTTACCCTTCTTTGTATTGAGGTGGAAGACGGAATTTGTAACCATGCTGATTGGATTTACCTCATTTAGGGAATGATTTTTGTAAGCGCATTGTAAATCATATTATTGGAAACATGTGGTATCTTTTATTCTTGATGTAATTTATCATGTTTGGAATGTATAAGTTTCTTAATTTGTTAAGTAATTGAATGTTTTTTTTAATTCATATTCCTTGTTTGGGTTTAAGTAATCTGTCTCGTAACCTTAGAGTTTGTTGGCAATGGGTAGTGAACTTGCACGTTAATTGTTCTTAAGAAAAAAAATTAGTACGTTTGAGTAGTAAATTGCAGCTTCATCTACGTTTGCATGGTGCAACGTTACACCATTCCTAATGAATTTAGTGTCTAAGAAAGTTTTTCAATCTTGCATGACCCAAAATATTGATCTCCTCACTGTATTCAACATTTTATCAAGGAATGTGTGTGGTGAGCTTCTTGTCCCTATTCATTATCACTTCCCTAGCCACCTCTCTAGCGACACATCCAATAAAATGTTGCATGAGTCACTTTCGAATGTTTGTTGGTTAGATGCAATGTTTAACCATAGATAATTGCTATGAGTAGATTTAAAAAAAAATGATTTTATCATGTTCAAGTTATTGGGTTTAATTTTTAGACAAGACATTATTATGGTATTATATAATAGTATAGTAAAATATTATTATATGTAATATATTTCTATTATATAATGGTATATTATCATGATATATTTATAATATTGTTGCTCTGAATAATTGTCTTTTACCTAGCTAATTCACTCACTAGGTAGATTAAGGGACATATTCACATGTTAAGTTTACTTAGGATAAAAGATTCTTTCTAGAAGGCTTAGTTGGCTTATCTAGAACTTATCTTATCTAGCTAGGATGCATCATTTCCTAGGTGATTAGGTTGTTGGTTGTCTCATGTCAAAGGATTATGACATTTTTGAACATCATGTTCATTCCTATCTTTCAACCTTGCCTTTATAAGCAAGGCATCTCATGTACATTTGTAATCAAGCAATAGCTATTCAACCATTAATCAATCTTGTGTTATGAAGCAAGCTTTCTGGCCATTCTCTCTCTTGTGGAAGTTGTTTTGGTTGCAATTGATCTTGGGGGTGTTGGGGAGTCACCATTAACTCCTACATGGTATCAAAGCACTCCAGGTGTTACAGATTCTTTCCCAGATCTGAGGTTGATATTTTAGCTTCAAGATTTTGTTGGTTGCAGATTGGGGTTTCAATAACCTCATGGTTGAGTTCAAAAGGTTCCGTAGATTAATTTTGACTATAAATTCACCTATTTTGGGTAAAATTATTTTTCACGAAATTTTTTTTTGCTCGAACAAGCTTTTGAGAGGTACGATTTTCTTATTTTTGCAAAAAAAAATTGGAAAAATATTTCTATGGTATTTTTTAAAATTTAAGCAAATTTTAACGGACTATGATTTTCATATAGTTTTGTGCAAATATATTTGGGAAAAAATTAATTTATTCTAGGCTTTGATAAATTTTCGGGCTAAAGTTTTTCAAAAATTATTTGGGCTATTAAAAGTCTGATCGAAATCTGTGTATATATTGTCGGCATCATTTGCGAAATATTCCACATATGACTTTTGGAGCACTTGTTAATCTTTGATATTTTGCTATAATCACATCTATCAAGGCTATACTTGCACACTTACTAAAAATCTGAGGGCAAGAATACCAACATGGTGAAATGGAGAAGGACAAGAGAGGTTATCCATGGAGTTACATCGATCTTTGGTGAGATTGTTTTATGTTTTAGCTATTTCCTTTGTTCTTTGTTGTTTAAACTTTAGATTGCATTAGAGTTTATTGCTATTGTTAATGCTTTAATCTTTCCTATTTTCATGATGTTACATAGAGAACATCAAACATTTAGACAAAATTCAAACATGGATATATAAAATAATGAACATGTTTAGATTCAAATACCTTATACAAGAGGTAAAAAATAACATATTTTAATTTAAATTGAAAGAAAAGTATTAAAAAATATTCATAGTAGTAAAAAGTTTGGTTACAATTTGAAATCATGCAGACAAATTGTATTCAACATCAAATAAAAAGTTAAACATTTCAATGTATAGTTAAAATGATTAAAATGCCAAAAGTAACAATTTTTAGGTATCTCATAAGGAAAAATATGATTCAATTAAAGAAATGATATCTAATGCAATTAATGTTGTTCAAACTAATGGTCCATCTTCTTGCACCAAAGATAGTAATGCAACATGATTGGAAATTTCTGGTTATTAAAACAATTGTAAGAAAAATATTGTTAACTAAATCAAGTCAAAATTTAAGAGTACATGTTAAAATTTTAAAATTAATACTAAAGAGAAGATTAATTATGGATGATAGTCTAATTATACTTCAGTGACAAAATACCTAGGTCTTGAACATGAAATTAAATAATAAACAATTTTTTGATTGAAATTGTGTACATAACATTTCGAGCATGCAAGAACAAGCTTAAATGATATTAACCTATTCTACCCAAAGAAAAAAATAGTTGTGATTAAACATTAGAGTTAACAAAACATGATGAAAACATAAAAAGATCTCACCAAATTAACCCTTTTTGTACCATGGTATGGTGGTTGTGCTCAAGGATGTTAATATGTGAGTTCTCTTATAAGCAACATAAGGTTGCACTTGAAGATGTTTATATGGCTTAGGATGGCATCCAATTTATATATTTTTGGCTATAAAATTGGATGGTTATGATTAAAAGATGAGATCAATGGTTCATATTGGTTGAGAGCCATGGGAAGTGTTATCAACAGGAATGCACCTGAATGTGAAAGCAGAAATGCTTTGCAATCCTGTGTAACATGGGATGATTTCTAGGCCTGTGGTTTTCCTGAAATGGAAATCAACCTCCGAATTATAGGCCGACTTTATGATTTTCTAATAACTAACTTTGAATTGGATGGAAAAGGGAAGGAGGCTTTAACTGAATGCGTAAACTAAATTTTAAACTGTGGTGATGCACCTAAATGACAAATGAACATGCAATTGAATTCATAATGATATCTCCTACAATATGTCTTCACAACTCAAACTAAATAGCTAAACCACAAAAGTGTTTCATAAAAAGGCATGTAAACCAATACTTTATGAAGGAAATAACACTTTCACAACTTAAAGGTAAAAACTAAATTATGGCACAATTTATGACCTGTGATTAAACCAAATTTTGTATACAAGCATCCATTAATGAGATCTAAAATTTAAGGTTTTTGACTCAAAACACATCAAATTCACATCAATCACTAAATAAGCAAAACACCTAAATATGAGAAGGTAGACAATTGATTTTTAGAAAATAACGAAGGAAAAAATCTGCTAACACAACCTTAAGTAACTTGTAAAGCTCTGCTGTATATATTAATTGTGTAAAAATAACTAAGTTACAAGATCTCTCTGCAAAGTGCAAAGACAAAAATCAAGAACCAAGGAAAAAAGACTAAATGTTTTTCCTATATATAATAAAGGGCTTCAAAAATCCAAGAGGAGATAACTTGAAGTCAAAATATCTGAACTGCAAAGCTGATGTGAAACCGCAGTTATGTCTCACCATTTGCTCCTTTTTTTCTTTGCATGATTTTGGAAAAAAAAGACTATTCGATTAAATATTAAAGATAATCAATATGATTATTTTAATATTTATCATGTGAGCTCTTTTTTTTTTATTACATGGTAAATATTAAGGTAATAAAATATTACCTTTAATATTTAATTACATATTTTGTCTTATTTAAAATCATGCAAAAGATACAAGCTAAGTATTTTTCACTTTAAAATTAAATGATAATACTGAGACTTAACTCTCAACTCCACCAATATGTATGATGAATCATCTTTGGTCGTGCAAATTTGAAAAACATGCAAAAAAGGCCTCAAAATTGGAGCAAACTGAGTGATAAGTGTACAAAACTCCCCTTGAGTGATGGTCAACCCATGTGGGACCCCAAAACTAATGTAGAACTACCCTTTGAGCCTTACAATCCTCCTAAAAAGGTGGATTTATCTTTTTCCTTAGAAGTGGTGAAGATTTCTCAAAAAATACGAATTGGGTCAGCGAGAAATTTAAATGGTTTTTTTGCTTCATTGATTTATAAATTATATCCAAAAATCATGAAAACCCAGATTGTAGTTTTTGAGATATGATTGAAACATGCGACCGCTATTCATTGCATCTTTTGAATATGAGAAGGCAACATGCTGGGCTCAACCCTTGTGAGAGCCCATTTTACACCACATGCTAAAATGTTGAACATGATGAACTAGCCATGGAACATATACCTGTACCTGTAAATCTTTGAATGTTTGGTTTTCATATTTGATTTGCTCAAATGTCAAAATGTTTCTCACCCCAGTTTAATAATTACCTGATAAAACTTTACTAATTTAGCTAGTAGCCAAAAAATAGTAATAGGAAGATGAGTGGAGGATAAGTGTCCTCATTTGGTTAGAAGAGATGAAGGGAGAGAATTGAGGAGAAAATAAAGGGTGAAGATTCTCCTTGGGAAGATTAGGTGGACAAGATGGAAGGGGTACTTAGGAGTACCCTTGAGGAATTTTCAATCCTTTGATCCATGTGAAAGGTACCTAAGACCATGTGATATGTACAAAGGGCCATTTCCCTGTGTACAAAGAACCCATGACTTTGTACACATTGGAGGATGTGGGGTATTTGAAGGGGTTTGACTAGGATTTGGTTGCACAAGTGGGGGATTAATGAGTTATCTAGTCTTACCTCACTTAATGAGAAGTTTAGAAAATAGGCAATTAAATAAAGATATTTATTTAATTTTTGGGGTGAAGATGGGGAACTTAGTTAAATAAATATTTAAGTTTATTTACCTAAGATGGATTATAGAAGAAGGGTGATTAAATTTTTTAGGCTAGAAATAGATGGGTGAATAGTAGTGCCAACATTTTCTTGAGTCCTAGCTCCTTTATGTATTTAGGCCTCATTTTTCCCATCACATATAATCAATCTAAGTAATATTTCTGTGTTTAAACCAGTCTAAGTTTTCATACATGTTATCCCTCTTCATCCACCATGTCATAAATTCCTTCCAATGTGTTGGAAGTTGTAAAAGTCTCAAAAGTTCTAAATGTGGAAAATTTATGTTCTATTTTCTAAGGATTGTGCTTATGTTAGAGTTTTAGAGTTTTCCTTCTTGGTATGCCTTTCCTTCTAAGTATACCTTTTTCCTTTATCCTCATTAGAGTTTTATACTTTCTCATCTAGGCATACATTTCATGTATTCCTTGCCTTTTTCCCCCTTTTGTGCTAGAATTTTGGAGTTTTCATTCCTAGCACCCGTTTCCTCTAAACCCACTCTTTTCCCTTATCATTGCTAAAGTTTCATGTATTTTATCTTATTGGCATAATTTTCCTTAAGACCCAAACTCCCTAATCCTATACACTAAGTTACCTCTTAGAGATGATTTTTAACCACCCCTTTACTTAGGTACCTTTTCCTTGGCATCATTGATCCTTGACTTTCAACCTTTTCTTTTATATATTTTTGGATTCATATATGTAGGAATACTTCTAATGTGGTACAAGGTATGAAAAATTCTTGATTCTCAATCCCTAACACTTTTCACTACATTAACTCATTTATATCACATGAAATGAAATAATTTTTAACTGTTGATCCCCAATTTTTACACTAATTCACTTTTAAATTTAATAGGTCAAAATTTTCCTTATTTGAAAGCTTTGAGGGATGAATTTCTTATCTCCCCTAGTCCTTAGCTCCCTGATAGTGGTCTGGGTTATGAGGTATCTCTAAACCTCAAAACATAAAAATCTTACATCTTGTACTATTCACTCCTACCTACCTCCCTACACAACCCAAAGTATCAGTAATGACTTGATAAGGCCTTGCAACTATCCAATCAAATTCTCCTACCCAATATTCATTTTTTATTCTAGGGGCATAGATGTAAAGACACTTTTAATCATGAAAGATGAATTTAACACATAAAGTGGTTGAATTTTTATGCCTTGATAGTCCTCAAACCATATCCAAGACATCTCATCTACTAGGATTAATGGTTCCCATTTTTAATGCATATCTCTACATTTTTTAAAGCCTTTTTCCATACATTGCACTTCAAGATCTAATAACCATTAATGTCTAAGACATTTGTAGATCATAGAAGAACATTTATCCATGCTTTATAGGTGTAGCCAAACATCTTGGGCTATGATTTTAGACATGTTATAGGGAGAAACTATGGCCAATAGGTATGTGAATGTTCTATAATATACCACTTCAAGGATTTTTGAGATTAATACACATTTGCACACTCTCTTGTATTGGTTACAAATTTATAGGGGTTTCCAATGTTTTGGCACCTCTTGCCCTTGAGCTATCCTACATGAGGAGTATAAATGCCCGTACTTCATTTGTAATTTACATGTTGGTAATTTAGTGTTTTCACTCAACCATAGTGCTCAGAGCTCTCTAGGGTTCAAAAATATTTTTCATTATAAAAGTTACAAAGAGGTAGCTATTTGAAGTAGATATTTGTAACTGAGAGTCTCCTTTGGTATCTATTGAAATTTGAGAATATTTTTGAGTAGAGAGGTGCTATAGGCCCTTCCTCTTTGAATTTTTCTCTCACCACATTTTCTTACTTGCAATTGTAAAATGCATTTGATAAGTGTCACAACACTTTAATTCTCTGCAAATTATATTTGTAATGGTATCTTTCTTGTTACATATGAATTTTTGTAAATTTAGAGAAGGGCTATTAAGTAGATTTGATTGTTAAATATCACACCTCTTTTTTTATTTCTTGTTTGTTGTTTCTTATGGTTGAATGTGACTCTTTATTCCACATAAGAAACTAGTCATAAGAACCTTGGCCCTCAATATTCTTAAAATGAAAATAATATTTAACTAATAATATAGGTGTAGGAAGTATATGTTTTTGTGCATTTAATGATTCAATATTATAGGTAGGGAATTTTTAAAGGAAACATTGAAAGCATTCATCTTTACAAAATATTTTTTTGCATATATATCAACATAATATAGGTTATAGTGGTAGGTCTATTTTGGTCTAGTGAAAAAAAACAATAATTGGGTACTATTACCGATTTTTTTCATATGTATATCTTTTTTGTGATGAAAACCTTGTTCAAGATCACCTCTAGGAATACCCGCCTTGGTCTAGTTGATCCTGAAGCAAAGGGGAGTTTACTCACTCTTACAAATTTGCTTATTATCAACAAATCTTTATTGATGAGCATATATGTCCACACTCAAGAATAATAAATCCTTGGATTTGATTTGGACAATCCCTCTAGAGGTGTGAGTAGTGATTTTGGGATCTAATAGTTGTGATATAATTATTGATACTAGTAACACAAAAAATATTGTGTCATAAGAGATGATAGAGAAATTGGGGGTGAAGAGGATAGTTCATCTAAAACCTTGTAAGATGTGCTTATTAAAGAAGGGAAATCAAATCCTAGTGAAAGATTAATTTTGGGCAAGTTTTAACATCTATACACGTATCAAGATGAGTTGGTATGCGACTTTGTACCATGGATGTTTGTCATGTACTCTTGTATGTTTGTTATGTAATCTTAGGGAGTTTGTGGTAATTTGAAAGGGGGCAGTTCATAAAACTTAGGTGAATAATTAAAATATTTTTAAGTATGGAAAGATATGTGTTGAACCCCTCGAGGAATCTAAATGAAGTGGATAATTTTTACCCTTATGTGATGATTATCTAAAAGGATATCATGAGAAATAAAGAAATATAAAAAGAGGAGGATATCATTTTGGAATGTGTCATGGAGAAAGATGAAATATCATAGAATGAATTTCATCACAACTTTTGCAACAAAAGGAAAAAATAAAGTGTGGGCATAACTTTCATCAAAGTTGCTGAAGTATGATTAGAAGGCCCAAGGAGTGATTGAGGTAATTGAATGTACCGTAATAAAGAAAGATAAAAAATAAATTTCCAAAGAAGAATAGTGGTGGAAAATGTTAGATGCTAGAAACTTCTCCAAACAAATACTTGGAAAATTGATGAAGAAAATGATTTGTCAAATAAGCAAGATGAAAGAATAGATGAGATAATAGTATCCATGCTATTAGATTTTGCTCAAAATATTAGCTACTTGAGTTGGAAGGATGACATCAAGATAATTATTGGTAGTAATACGGAATGAAGAACATGCTCACAATGATTTGTTCAATGGAATAAAGAAATACAAACTCAAAATTATTTTTGACTCTACAAAGATCATTATATAGAGGATTTTTAAAATGCATATATAGGAAATAATAACTCAAAGGATGTTTGAAGAGAAATATAGAGGAGGATAAGAAAATAAATAATGTACTAACGATGAGGGTAACATAATATGTTGCAAGAAGGAGATAATTTTAAATTTTTTTCCAAGACAATACCAAAAAAAGGAACGGAGTAACATTTGTGCAATTTAATAGGGGAATCCAATGAAATATAGCCTAAACATATTAGCCACACACATCAACAACAATAATTCATTCAATTCTACCTTCAAGACTTACAATAGGTTGAAAAGAAGTAAAACATAATCAACACACATAAATTATGGGATGATCTATACCTAGGATGGATGCAAAATCCTCAATCTATGTCTTCTCTTTGGTTAGTCTCCTTATTTACAATTATCTCTCCCTTTCTTGAGATAATGACCCACAACCTTCTTCTCAAGCCTTCTCTCTACCCCCTCTCATTTTTCTACCTTTTATTCTCGTTTTCTTATCTTTTTCACTACTTTAATTGGTTTTATTTTCTAATTCACCCAATAAAGTTATTTCATATATTTCAATTTTTTTCTTGATTAGATATTCTAATTTTATTGGCTTCCAATAGAAAAGTTCAATATAAAACACTCACCCAAGTGGATAGTAATAATTACCATCCAAAAAATATAGACAGTCATGATAGGGATAAATAAAAATTAAGAATGATAAGGGATTGTACCCTAGTATTTCCCAAAATAAAAAACAAGGAACAAAATCATGTCCCCTATTTAAAGATAAATAACCACCAAGATCACACTCCCTCTACTCTAAATTTCTCATTTATAAATTAATATTTAGTGTTGGGTGAATTACAAAAAGAAGAAATGTAACCCATTGGATAGGATGGTGACATAAAATGATTCAATCTTGGAAAAAGACAATGTTGTGTATCCCTTGGAGTCTATGTCATTATGAATGATTTTTAACACCTTTCATTTTTACCTTGCTACAAAATTTTTCCTAGTTTCTACCAAATTTTAGAAAAGGTTTCTACCAAAGTGACAAGCTATTATTAAACACAAAATAGGTTAATTTTTGAATACGTAATTGAGTTTTTTCTATTTCTATTGAAGTTAGCTAGAATGTTCTTTTTTCTCAATACAAACCCTTTCTAACACTATTTGATGTACCATGCTATTGAAGTTAGATACAATTTTAGTCCACTTTATAAAACTTAGAATAAATCCACTAGAGCCTCTCAAAACACAATATTTAAGGGAAACCTTTCTCTAATACTAATTGATGTAGTCTAGGTAAGGGGGACTAACGAAAGATAGCCTAAACCTAGTAGCCACAAACACCAATAGAGAAAACTCATACCGAGAAGTAAATTAATGACACCTTCATTAAATTATCTTAAATATGTCTTAAATATTTAAAATAGGCTAAAAAGAAGCCCAATATATTAAGACACATAAATTGACTTATTTGAATATCTACAACCATGATGAATGAAAATTCCTCAATCTAGGTCTTCTCCTCTTCTCTTTGGTTAGTCTCCTTCCCAATTCTTTATCACTTTTATGTGAAAATTAATTAAGGCATATTGAGCCTACTTTCTCTACCCATCTCATGTTTCTCATCTCTCTTTTTTTCTATCTCTACTTCTCACTTACTTATCTTCATTCACTTCTTTCTACTAAAAAATGATGGGTTTCATTTTCTATCATTTGATAATTGACCCATCCATTTCTCTTTATTTCTTACCTAAATATTCTAATTGTCTTAGCTACCAATACAAAATTTCTCACCCAAGTGTAGAGGAATAATTTCTACCCATAGGAGATGATCAATTATGATATTAAGAAAGAAAGATAACTAGTGATAATACATTGTACCCTAGCATTTCTTAAACAAGAAAAAAATGCATGACCACTATATGAAAACAAGTGGATACCAAAAGGAATAAAAGTGTTAATATTACACTTTTATACCCTAGTCATCCTACATTTATCCATGCCAAGATTTGGGTAGACAATAATAATAAGAAAAACAACGAAGAAAATCATGTGGTCTGTAATGATAGGTTTAATATATAAATGTGTTAATCTAGAAAAACACAATACTAGATATTCCTTGGAGTCCATGTAATCATGATTAATTTATACCTCCTCTCATTTTACCTTCCTACTATGTTTGGAATAATCTTCTATTGAAGTTCAAATAGGCTATTGTTGAAGTGTAACTATGGTTTTTTGTATTACAAAAGTTAGTTGGAGTGTTTTTTGATCCCTAGGAATCATCTATTCATTCCATCTCCTTGAAAACCCACACAATAGAAAAAAATATTCTCATTTAATCTATTTTTGGTGATGTAAGATTGTTCGTGGACCTAGATGTTCCTAGATAAAAGATGTGGAAGACATTATTTGAGGAAACCATGTTACAGTTATTATTGTTAAGTATAATTCAAAGGACTAGATCGATAAATTTGGACTTGAAAGAAACCCTATAAGGTTAAGGTCATAGGTTAGAGGGTGCGGCATAGAGATGGATTATTTTAACAAATACATTCAATCTATGCTAAATTATGTAGTGAAATAATTGATTGAAGGTAGCAAAATCCATATGTGAGGAATGGAGGAATTCCAATTTTGAGTAATTGATGACTAAGAAAGATGATGAAGGTGAAAAAGGGGTATAAAGAACCTCATATAGGATGTCATATAAATATGCGAATTGAAAATGGGGAACAAGGTTAGAATCAAGAAGATAGATAGTGTTAAGTGTTCTTGGAAGTGGAAAGTGATTTAGGAGTTCAAAGGGACATGTTAAAATGTAGTGAATTGTAGATGAGGTGGTACATAAAGAAAATATTGTCAAGGATTTTTAGCATGGAATAAGGAAGGAACAAGTGGAGGGAAAATTAAAATTGGAAGGAAATAAATGGGTCAAGATTCTATAGGTATTAGAAGGCGAAGTCATCTAATGATTTAGACTAATAAAAATAATAAGAGAATAGTTGTCAGAAGATATTGTTCTAAGATAGGATTTGGAGAAGTTATTTGTAATTTAAAGAAAAGGAAATAAATTTAATATTTAATCTTAGATTATAGAAAAGGTATGAGAATTCAATGAATAGTGCTGATATGTTTCATGCTTCAAGGAAACATGATGCTCATATATTGATGGAAAATAGTAAATTTTGTGACAAGGGAAAACATTGAAATAGACATTGGGGAAGGTAGGTGGGTTGAGATGAATTTTAGTCCTATAGGTGTGTAGAAGTGTAGAAACTTTAAATTTTTGTAGGAAAGGTTGGGATATTCCCCAACTCTTAGTATTAGAGCCGAAAGATGCAAAGGAAGAACTATGAATTTGTTTCCTAAAGCTTTTCCAACTGCCAAGGGAATATTGAGGTTGGGTAACCAATTGAAAGAGTTGTACTACCACTCAACCCTTCTTTGTGAGAACTAATCTCACAAAATTTCCTAATTGGAGTGTTTTATGTAGGGGTATCCTTAGCCTAAGAGATATTATATCAACCATTTTTTTTCATTCTTTTTTAGTTTCTTTGGTTTCATATGTTTCTTCTTATCTATTTGGAGATGAGTTTTGATTTCTTCAAGGTGGTTATAAACATAAAAATATGGTTCCACATTAGTGAAAAGTGTTTTTTGGGTGGCTTTTCTACCACACTTATTTGCAAAGGGTTCTTTCAAATTTTTTCCTTCATATAGATAGTCTAATTGTGACATGTGTTTGATGTCAACTTGATCAAATTTCATCCTCAACATATTTTTGAGACTTCGATTATCCAAAATACTTTGGGCTTAACTAGACGTAGGAGGGAATTCCTGGAGGTATAAAAAATAAATTTAAACCTAACATGACTATAAAAATAGTAGCTTTACGGGCAATGTATGCTTGACCCTTATTATTGCTACCAGGTCAAAGACTAACTAGTTGCATTAGGAATCTTGTATAGATAAAAAAAATGGATAACTTGACTCTCTTAGGATAAAAATTTCAATGTTTTCTCTAGATATTCCCTAGGTGTACATCAATGAGTCACGAACTACATAGAAACCTACTTACTAATTCTAATCTACTAGTCAAAAAATTGTTTATCTGAAGGAGTATTATTAAATCATTATTTTTTAGGATTGATACCTATCCATTGGGAAATAGATTCACAATGTATAAAAGGAAAATAAAATTGAAACTAAGAGGAAAAATGAGCCATGTATTTGTACATACATGAAATATGTGATATCAATAACAAAGAATACTTAATAATCCATCATAAAATTACATAAATCCATGTATAATATTGAGAAGACCATTACAAGGCTTGTAATGCATTAGAATGCTATCAAATTCACCAAATATACTATTACACTCATGCTAAAAAATGTTGCAAAGAAGAAAGGTTCCATAGCTACAACTAAGACATTCCTCTAAAAATGCACAAACTATCATTGAGACACTTCTTTACAAATAACACTTACAAAATTTAACCTTCTTGTGATTGAATCAAGTATGTTGCTCCCAAAATAAATTATTGGAATGAATTGAAACCCTAGAACATTTTAGCACTATGGTGCGCGCTATAAACAACAATGACTTAAATTTTGTGTGAATAATGAAACCATATTTAAATCCCTCACGTTCTTGACATCTAGTAGCTCATGAGAGCTTTAGTTGGAGGAGGAAGTCCTGGATTTGGTATGTGGATGTTGTGAAAGTTATGGAACCTTCAAAATGAATAACCAAGATCTATGTGGGTGGATTTGGGTAGAAATAAATCCAACAACCCTCATTCATGGTGGTATGACTGCCCATACCTTTGCGTCAAATCCTACTTTGAAATACTTCTTGTGAGATTAAATTATGGATTTTAGTTATAAAATGATGAATTGGAGGTTGAAGGGTAACATTTGAGAATTAAGGCATGATGGGCAAGTTGTGGGAGTAGATGAAATGGCTTGTCAAGGGTTTTTGGGTCAAAACATTCCATTTGATAACCTTTTCAATTTAGGAGGG
This sequence comes from Sequoia sempervirens, assembly GCA_007258455.2. Lineage (NCBI taxonomy): Eukaryota > Viridiplantae > Streptophyta > Pinopsida > Cupressales > Cupressaceae > Sequoia > Sequoia sempervirens. The sequence continues at coordinate 803 of VDFB02302548.1, read as the reverse complement.
ACCTCAAAAATAAGTTCTAGCTCGAGCCAAGGAAGTCTACAAATTTTTTGGAGGAAGATGAGGAAGTCAAGTTGTAATAAAGAGGTAGGAAAAAATTGGGACTTGAGAACTAGGCACCAAGGATTATAAAAAGGGGGAGGTTAGGGTGGGGTCTCAAGAGGGACTATGGACTTGGGAAATTGGGGAGAGGAGAGTCTATGAGGATTAGGTCATTAGAGGGAATATAAATTGGAGGAGTAGGTAAAAGGTGCATGGTTCCCCTAGAGGTTTGAGGTTTGAAGAGAAATGATTGAGTTAGGGGTAGGGTCTAAAGAGGGACTACAAAATAGGAATTAGGGAAGGAAATAGGTTAGGGACTAGGGTGTGGGGTGGAATTGGAACAAGGGACTTGGTGCCAAGGTCTAGGGTTATCCTAGAGGTTTGGGCTTTGGGGGGACATGGGATAAAGAGGGTAAAAAATTAGGGTTTTGGGGAGTTTCAAAATTCTAGATAGAAGAGGTAGTGGGGATTGAGAACCTTGGGACATAGTCCTTGGATCCCAAGTTTGTCTATGGACTTACAGTTTGAGGGGACATAAGAACACACTATAAAGAGGGGGAAGAGTCTAGGTTTTGGAGGAAGCTAGAACCTTGGGACCTAGTGGAAAAGTGCACAAGCCTCAAGCAAAAGTCTAGGTACCTGCAAAGGAGGAACAAACACATCACCATGAAAAAACATAAACAAATTTGACTATAGGAATGCCCCTCAAATAACTTTACTAAGGAATAATGACAAAAACACTAATTGAACATCCTTAGGAAAAA
>VDFB02302547.1:0-87652 GCA_007258455.2 Sequoia sempervirens | reverse complement strand
CCAAAAAACCTTAGCTTTTATCACTCCTCCATTGGCATTATCTCCACTAAATTTTCTCCATGTGCTTCATTTCCTTCTCCCATATTTTTGAAGTTCACAGTAACATTTATGTCAGGGATAACTCAGAGTTGTGGAATGTTTTGTTGCATCTGATTTGCTACAGGAGGGTTTCTGTTTGGAGCTCATTTGTTGCCAGGATTAAGTGTATGATATAAATTATGGGTGAGGAAGAAGGAAACATAGTGATCTTTCTCCCTAAAACACTCAGAGAACTCCCTACCCAGATGATGGTTATACCTTGCTAAGGCTCTATTTAAAGGGCTAGGATCTGCTTGCTCAAGAGAATATTTTAGAGCATCATATACATAGACATAAGCTTTGTTATGGGGCAAGAAATTGTGCAGGAAGATACCCCCAACATACCCATCCCCTAAACCAAAAACATACTTTTGGGCTGCTATAAGAAGAGCATCATCATGTAGAAAAACTTCATTCACCATTCTGTCCACAATTAAAGCAACAAAATCTAGGCATTGAAGCATATCCACCAGATTTGAAATGAAAAAGACAAACTATTTGATGGAAAGATTATCCTTCTTTTTCTTGAATGGAAAATTTCCATACCTATGATGCTTCTGAGACATCTAAAATCACATGGACACCTTAACTTGAAGACCACCTGCAATTGTGCATCCTCTAGCTGCCCAGAATATGGACGCTCCCATCTTTGCACAAGGAAGAATACCCTAAAATTATTGGGTCTATATTCCATATCTATTGAAGAAACACCACTCTGCCGCTCAGAAACAACACTATGCTTAGAAACACCACAATGCAAAAAAATTAATTCCCACTATCATCGTATAGCCTTTGCTTGAAATCTACTTAATTAAAATAGATAGATCTACGCATGACAACCTTGACAGATTATCATTGTCGAATATGGCTTGCCCAAGTATCCACAATGAACACATGTTACAGAGCCTTCACACGCTAGGAGGATACCCCATAAATTTGTTGCAGTATGCACCACAAGAAAATTGTGTGAAGATCATCACTTGAAATGATTTTATTTATGAACCTACAAAATGAAAGAAATACATTAAAGAAACAAAGGACCAAAATCACACCTTTATTTGATTGCAATGTCATCATCAACTTCCGTTGGCTCGCCATATGGATCTTAATTAACACATGATTTATCAACTAGGATCATCTGAATCAATACGGTGAAAAGCTTGATTTAAATCTTCGCACATACCATCAGCAGCTGCTACAAAATCCAAAAGTTACTTACATCACTTGTTTTCCTTGGAATGACACCATAAATTTACTATCCACATCTACCGCCAAGTCATAGGATTGACTAAGATGCCATTTACATATGATGTCAATTATAATATAACCAAACATTTGATATTAAGTTAAAACTTCCTGCCCTTATTAGAATTTCCTCCAATTTGGAGAACATTTTCCCTATAACTACAAAAATGTGTGACTTCCTCAATACTCTAATCACAACCAATATTAGCCAATAGGTCTGGCAAGAAATTTCCTTCTCTGTAAGTATGTATAATTTGAAATTGATGAAACTTGTCAAGCAGGGACAATATTCATTTCACTGTATAACCAAGCTTCCATTTTTCAACCTTTCATTCTCTACAAGCATTTGATAGAATTAATGAGTCACCCTCAATTTGAAGTATAGGGATTTGAATGAAATTTCCAATTCCAAACCATGCAATAAGGCTTGATCCTTAGCTGCATTGTTGGTCCCTATTTTTAGCTTAAAGGATTTAGCACATAATAAAATTTCTTTACTATCCCTGATTGCAACACCATCTCTAGATTGTCCTAGGTTTCCTCTAGAAGCCCCATCAAAATTTAACTTAAAGAACCCAATTGGAGGAGGGTTCCAAATGACATTATCCCTATTCACTTTAAGAACTAGTTGATGAAGACTCCCTTTGAAAGGCAATTTGATCATTGGCCAGCTTACCATAAGTTTTGAATCCCAATCTGTAAAAATTGACCCCACATGCTTTGTCTTTTGTACATAACCATTTAATGCCTTTGATATTGATTGATCCAACTGGAACAATAAATTACTCATATTTAACTTTTCTTTTCTAAATATACATTTTTTTAGTGTCCACCAAATTGACCAAACTACTGATGCAAGGATAAAATGCATGAAAATAAAGAGCTCTTGTAGGCCTCTGGCCAACTTAAAAATAGTTTCTAGAGGGTGTCAGGAAATGTTGATTGCCAATTCAATTTGGTGATTTCAAAAGACCAACAAGTCTGAGCAATTGTGCATTGTAGAAATAAATGATTAACATTTTTCAAAATCCTGAGCACAAAGGACACACTGGAATGGCTTAGCAATCCCTAATTTGGCTAGCTTGTCACTAGTCAAGACTCTATGTTTGATAGCTATCCATGCAAAATAGTGAGCCTTAGGCAATACCTTTGCATTCTACCAAAACTTATATGCTCTTTGAGTTTGAAATTGTGAAGTAGCTTGTGATATTGACTTATACCCCTCTTTGACTATATAGCTTCCAGATTTTTCTTTAGTCCATATCAATCTATCCAATGCATCAATAATGAAAACAATTCTATCACTAAGGATTGATTGAAGCATAGCTTTATGAGCAACATTGATAGGTACATCTACAAAGTCTTTCCATGTAACTTGCCCTGTTATGATATCAACATGATGCACATAATCTTTGACCTTTGAACCCCAACATTTAGATTAAAAAAAATTGAGTTTTGAAAATCATGAATAGTATTAATGATTGGATGCCAATTCCAAGAATCTTTCCAAAAAAGAACCTGATTACCATTATTTACTTCCCAAGATAAGTGTGGGAGGATGAATTTTCTAGAAGATAGAAGAAAATTTCACATTGTTGAGCCTTTGGGTGGATTTGACACTATTAATATCCTTACTGCATTAGTGTTATCCAAGTACTTTTGCTGCATAAGATGACACCATTTTAATTGAGGCTTAATATACATCCTCCAAACCATTTTAGCACCTAATGCTAAGTTTCTTTGTGCTAAATTGTGTAAATCTGCTCCTCCTTTTAATTTTTGTAAACACAGTTTCCAATGACACTAAAGGTATTTTTTTCTTATTATCCATATTGACAGACCATAAAAATCCTCTAATAAGCTTTTGAATCTGATGAATTATGGATGTTGGGGCTTTAAGGACTGCCATAAAGTAAGTAGGGATCAATTAAAGGACACCTTATTTCTAATTTGGAGTGAATTTTAGTCCTAGATCTAGCTTACATTAACTTTGCATTAGTTCTTACATTAGTTAATTTTCATTTAGGGCTTCTAAATATTGCATTAGTGAAAGTGCATATAGGTTGCATTTTTGGATCTTGCATCATTGCAATTCATTTGAAATCTATAATTACACATAGTTAAGAAAACATACAAACCAGAAACCTTAACATTCACTCAAAATTTACTCAATTTGGTGTAAAAACCCTAATATGAGACTCATATGCCCCTCTGGGAAATTTAGTTCTGATACAGGTTATTTTACTTGATTTATGGGAATTCTATGTTGATTTTTTTCAGCATTTGAACCCTTCCAAAACCCTAATTGGTACTCATATTCCGCTTTGGGCGATTTAGTCCCATGTTAGACCTAAGACTACATTTTACAACATTTAAAACTTCATCTCTATGCTTCTATTTGCTACTATTAGATCTTTGTTTTAGTTTCCTGATTTTATGTTTCATTCACTTGATTAGACCTAGCTTAATTTGGCCCATTTATTGCATTCCTTATTTTCAAAATTACATTTACAATATTTCATTTTCATATTGTTGCATAGTATAGTCAGCAAATTCCCTTGTTTAGAATCTAAAAATTTAATTACATTTCATCATGGATATGTGCTTTGGTAAGCTTTGGATGTCCTTTGAATAATTAGTGGATGTGTCAAGCTATGCTTTTGGAAATGATCCTAATGAAATTGAACTAACTCATGCTCAATCAACTCCTAATGCATGTAATCCTTGTGATGTTGACATCATTGGAGAAGATGATGATAACTTGAACAACTTCATAAATGATTGCCTTAACAACCTTGACACTAATGCATCCTTTATATCCTTATATGAAACAACTAACACAACTTGAGATGTTTGGTCTTTTACATCCTGAAATTTAGACACAAGCTAAACCTAAGTTCCCTACAATAAGTGAACCTAACACCTTTAATCAAGAAAACATTCAAAATTTCTATGTTAAGAAAGTGACCAACACTCCTATCAACCTAGCAGAGACATATGGAAAAGGATTCACGATCTTAAGCAAACAAGGATGTGATACAACAAGTGAAAATGAAATTCATCAAATTTTAGAACAAATACCAACTGAAGATACAAAAGGGATAGGATATCAAGATCCTCCTCCCAACATAAGTGTCCTCCTTCGTAAAGAACAACCAATGCCCCGTAACGATGATATGATCAACTTAAGTCCTCATCAACATCTAACTCAAGAAATTGGTGAATCTAGCAAGCAACAAAGGCCTTACAAACTAAAAAAAATACAATTCCCTTGTCCACCATCTGCAACTAAAAGAACCTTACACATACTTCTAAGACAAGGGCTTATCACATTTCCACCCATGCAAGCGAATCAAAACCAAATCCTAAGAATAAAAACACATCGCATTGTCGATACCACAAAATTCTTGGGCATAGTACTAATGAGTGTCATTCTTTAAAACAAATATTTTAAAATTTTGATATCATAGAAATAATCCCTTAAAGCATGTCCTTCCACTCCTTTCCGTGTAATATTTGTAGGATCTTACTATTCTCACTATTACATGCCTTACATTCATTGAAAATCATTTAAAAATGCAATGAGCTCTTTCTCATCACCTACGTTGGATCATTCTTGTCCTGCACTCAATGGGGGGAAGAATTCGATAGTCTTTCCCTAGTTTGGCACTTGCTATTGTCCCTTTGGCTAGTTGTCTACCTTCCGTATATGATGAACAAGATTGGGATGTAGATGACCTACTAATAGGTTGACTCACATGTTCCTTACTAGTCTTGTCTTTATTTTATTTTTCATGTTTCTTTTATGTGATTGCATATGTGTAATGTGATCTCCCCATATTGTTCTATTTGATCTACTTCACTCTTTGTGAAATTCCTCTATTTGTATCTACATTCTTCTTTATGTCGTAAATATTTTATCTTTCCTTTATCTTTTGTTTTCCTTTTGGGGATGACACAAGACTTCAAGACATTTAGGTCTCTTCCATGTTGACCCAAAAGGATTTTCTTTGGTTTCTCTCTCTTTGTGTCATTATTCATGTTCCATGAGTATTTGGGGAATGATGATGTTTTTGAGCTCTCTAATAACATTGTAGAAAATACATACTAACCCCAAATCCGTGGATCTCTTATGTGATTTTTGGATTTCATTGTGTTGGAAACCATTTTTCATGATGTAGCTTTATTTAGAAACATATGAATTGGCATAGAGATTTATAAATAAGCTCTCATGTCCTTTTTATTGTTAGCATTTATTATTTCCTACTTTACAGTAATTTCTCACAGCATGGTGTTTAGCAATTTATTTAAAGTGGGGGCATATATTGGCATTATTCTTTTGCATTTAAATTGCAACTCATGTTTCATTAGATGGTCTTCTTACTTCATGTGATTCACCTTTATCTTTATGGTGAAAATTGGGTTTGATATCCCTCAAAAGTATGATCTCTCTTAGCATATTATATTCCTCTTAGTGGCTTGATGTGATACACTACATCCCCTAAGTTATGAATCTTCTACTCTTTGATTGGTCCTCTCTTCGAGACATTAGGCATGATGTTTCTTAAGCTAAGATCTTGAACTAATAAAATTCCTTTAAACATACCTTACACAACTTTTGCATTTACAATAATTGTTATATGGCCACCTTGCATAACACACTTTACTTTCCTGTGGTGCCATCGTGTTTGTTCATGGGTGTCAAGCATATGAAGTTTTACTTTACTTGTGAATCATATTGTTTATGTTGTGTGGTTCCTTATCAAAATTATTATGAGATATAGCTTTGGTATGGTTACCATATGGTATTTTAACTTAGGCGTGACTTTCCCATAGCTACTTTCTTGTCTGTGTGAGTGCATACTAGCCATGTGCGTATGTGTCTCGCTAGGGGATCACCTAGTGGACGGCTTGAGGTTCCAATAGCCCTTGTGAGTGTGTTTTTATTTTGCATAGTGGACATCATGTTCCACTTGTAATTTTTTTTCGAAAAACAACTTAGATCTAATCCACATCGTGTTGGAGAAATGGTTGAGGCTTGATCCACCCCATTTGTTTTTTTTTTCTTTCTTCTTTATGTCTTTCATAGTGTATTCTTGTACCTTATTTTTTCTCCTTACACTATTCACATGTGTGTTCTTTTGTGTCTATGTTGGTTTTCCATAGGATCTTGATCCTAGGAGCTTGCACAAACCTCTTGATCGTTGTCATCTTATCCTACTAGCATTGGTACATTTGGACCCCTATTGATGCGAATTTTTCTACTTTAGTGTGAGTTTGAAGCAAGTTCCTCCTCTAACTAAAGAGGGGGCTAAATGTAGTGTAGAAAAATGCATCCCTTTACATTTTCACACTTTTCTATGCCCTCCCTAAAAAAATTGGGCTTCTTTATGCCTTATTTGGTCCTATTTTTCATCCACAAGCCTTATTTAATGCATTTATCTGAGGATAATCCCAACACTTAACTAATGACCAATCAAAATTCAATGTTTTTTAATTTTTTGTTCCATATTTAGTGATCTAGGACTCATACACCACCTTGGGCATATGGGTCCCACCTAAGTTTTGAGGCCTAATCCTAAATTTGGCATAGAACTTAAAATTTCTTGAAATTTGTGTGTAAAGCCTAGGCTATTGGGAATCATATGCCCCAACTAGCATATGATTCCTACCGTAGCTTGGAAATATTTTGAATTTAATTCTTGGCTGGATTTTATTCTCCTAGATCTGATGTCAGCTTGTAGTGTTGTAATTTCGAGAAATTTGGCATAAACAAGTATAAATACAAGGTTAATTCACATAATTTCTCATAATATTTCCAAGAGACGATTCATATAGAAAGTTTATGAGATCAAGAGCATTCAAGAGCTGATTATCAAGCATTTTGGAGCTAGATTCAAGATTCAAGTATCATGTCAAAGTCATCATGCATCATGTTTATTTTTGAGCTAACAATTTTGATTTAGGTTTTCATGATTCAAGCAAGCATCCAAGTGAAGATCCATTGCATTCAATCAAGAGTCAAGATATACATTCATGCTAGCCATTTCACACAAGATTTTAGCCTTTGTTACAAGGGTTTGGTGAGTTGCAACATAGCATATTTTTTCATTCATCATTCCTTCATTCTATTTCATTTCATTTGAAGGTTTGATTAAGAAAACACAGTTTGACCAAGGTAAACCCCTATCCACTAACAAAAAAACATTTTTTTGTCCCATCTACATGTATGATTGCAGATCTAGGTGCTTTGAGGCTTGAAGATCCTTTGAAGACTAAGTTGCAAGATTGAATAAAGTTTTCAAATTTGTTAAGAAGTTGTCATCTTCATGGAAAGTCACCTACAAGCCAGAATTCAAAGTTTCAGACTAGGAGATTGGACAAGAGAGAAGCTACAAAAGATCACTTGAGGATACTAGAGTTTCAGAAAAACCATAATACTACAACTAAACCACCACCTTGGGAATATGAGTCCTAGTATAACACTTTTCAAACATTTTCTATAGATCCCGGTTTACCAATTGTAGATTCCAAATTTAGCCTGAAACCCTAAACTAGGACTAAATTGCCCAGCTTGGCATATAAGTCCCAATGTACATCAAAAGTCATAATTTTGGGATTTTAGAAATTTTTTCAAGAATCTTCAGTTTTCCATGTGCACCTCTATTCATTCTTAGTTCATTATTCTGATTATAAGTTTCATTTCCTAGGTCATATAGCTAGATTTTCATTCTACGTGCATTTCCTTCTTTCTAAGAATTTTTGTTAGTGGTGAACCACCTCTTTCATTTAATCACACCCAAGGAAACCATCCTAATCCTATCCCATTCCTTAATCAAGTCAATTAGTTGAGGTATTTTGGTTTCCTTTAATGAACTAGAGTGAAATATGTCCCCTGTCCCCTTGTGTTCCATCTCCTAAAATGTAGTGCACCCTATTTCCTTGTGTTCAGAAAAAAGGATCCAATCAATCATATTTGTTCTTCTCTTGATGCCTCCCCTAATTTTGATGAATGAAACTTACAAAACCTAACCATGGAATGTGATAAAAATATTGTTTTCTCATCTCCTTAAAAATCTCCTACTAAGGTAGATATCATGGTATAAGAGAATGATAGAATTGATGGATGCCCATAAAACAATAGTAATGTGGCTTCATTTGATGAAAATTATGAGGTAACCATAAACTTTCCTTCACTAAAATATCATCACAATAAGGATGAGTCTTTTTAGGTTATGCACATTAGATATCCCTTGAAGTGATCTCCTGAGCTAGTTCTTATCCTTTACCCACCCTCACAACAACCACTTGTTTAAAATAAACGTGTGCTTATTTTAGAACCACCTACAAGGAAACTTGATAAGGATAATGTTTCATAGAAAATGAGTTACAATATCGTTGCTCACCCATACAATATAAGGAACAATAAGCAACAAAAAACCACTCTTATTTCATTACCATTGCCTCAACCTATCTTGCCTAGTGCTCCTCTTTTTCCTTTACAAAGTGGAAAGGAGTATGATATTGTTGAAAAACTTAAGAATACTCTTGCTAAGATATCCTTATGGGACCTTATTCAAGCCTCACTTAGTTACCATAATATGCTTCAAAATGTATTGCAACAAGTTGTGGTTCCCCATAGTGCAAACCCAAATGATATACTAGCCCTAATTCAAGGAATGGATGCTAACATTGTTTTCCACCAAACTGAGCTCCCTCCTTTGGAAGTGTAAAAACAAAATGATGCTTTCATGATAATAGCTAAGATTAATACATGGAAGATAAAATGAACTCTGATTGACAATGGCACAAAAATTAATGTGTGTAGTGTAAACTTTCTTGATAAGATTAGAGTAGAGAAAATCCAAATTCAACGTAATTCTTTATCTATTCATGGGTTGGATAACATAGGGAAACAAAGACTTGGTGTGATAAAATTACCTGTGAGAGTTGATAAAATCACATTGCAAACTACTATCCATGTTATGCCTCATGATATTTAATATAATCTTATTTTAGGTAGACCATGGATTCATTAAATGCAAGCAGTGCCTTCTACTCTTCATTGTAAAATGAAGTATGTTTACATGTTTATATGGGGAAATTAGGGTTTGTATGAAAATGAATTAATCAAAGTGATGAACTAATAAATATCCCTATAAAACACTCAATTGTGTATGATAAGATGCAAATAACAATCAGAAAATGACCCTAACTAATATAACAACTATGAGGGAAGTTTTTAGAGCATAAGAAGTTGTGTACCTTGTCAAAAACTTTTTGTTTTTAGGCTACAGAGGACCCATTCGCCTATAGTGGTGAATGGGTCCCTGTTAGGGTTTATGAAGCTAAGATCATGGTTTTGTTCCTTGATGCATACACTCTCAAATTCTCAGTTATCAACTTCTAGAAGTTTATAGGTGATTTTGTAGCTTTAAATCTTTGATTTTGCACTTTAGATGATAGCTTTTCAACTTGACAACTTTGACAATTTTTCTCCAAACTTGCTCCACTTGATCCTCAACCTGTAAATCTGCAATAAAAAATTCAAGGGAAGAAAAACTTGTTGTTTGTTAGTGAATTGGGGTTTTCCTTGGTCAAATCCCTTGTAGGTAATTAAACCAAATGATGAAATAAATGAAATGAAGCATGGAATATTAAATGTGCAATTGATATCACCTTGGATGATGTCTTGTGAAAAAAATTTTCAAACTAACATGTAGTGGCTATGAAGAATGTAGATCTAGCATCCTTGAATATGATGTGAATAATGCTTGCAAGTAGATCTTTAATGCTACACCCACTTATTCACCTCAACAACATGAATGAATGCATCTAACCTTGTCATGATGAAATGATCTTGAATTGCTACAATAGATTCTTGAAATATACCTTGAAAATTCCTTATGAATGCTCTTTAAATGCTCTAGAATGCTCTCTTGAAATTTCTATAATGCTTCATAAACTTTCTAGATCTTGTTACGAGAAATAATTTGAATTAAACCCTTATTTATACTAAATTAGGAGATTAAACCCGAAATTCAAACAACTAAGGCCAACACCAGATCTAGAAGTAAACTTCATTAAATTCATGTTAGAATTAAATTTGAAAAGGGGTTCCTCATTAAGGGAGGACCCATTTGCTACCTAGGGTGAATGGGCCTTGGCTCAGTTTTCTAGGACCTAACCCGAGGTGATAGAAAGAGCATTAAAAACTCATTTAGAATCAACTGGTAAGGGGGGTCCTTTTAAGGGAGGACCCATTCGCCACCTAGGGTGAATGGGTCCTAGCATCATTTTCCAAGACCTAATTTTTCCCAATTAAATGTTATGTTATTTAAATCATGGGTGTTAGGATAGATCTTCGAGAGGTGTCATAAATAAGACTTAAATTTCAATTGAAAGGGGTTAATTAACTCCAATTAACCTTAATTAATTAAGACCACCCTAGATAAATGTGAAAGTATTTTAAAACACTTTACAACACCTAAATAAGGTACAAAATTAAACACATTTTATTAAGAAGGGGCCCATTAAGCTTAATTAAGTAAATAAATCCTAGAAAAGTGTGAGTGTGTTACAACACTTCAAAACACCTTTGCAAAGGATCAATTAAAGCAAGTTTTAATAAAATAAAGGGATTAGAATTATGTGAATGTGTACAACACATTACAACACTACTCCAAGACACCATTAATTTAGTTTTAATGCCAATTATTAAACTAAGGGAAAAAGGCTACTAATTTTGTTACTGCAATTTTTCTCCACTTTAGTAAGAGGATGACCCCATGTCAAACTCACACTAAAGTAGACATCCAAGACACTTAAGTATGTATCAATAACAAAGATACATAATCATAACCTGTTAAAGGCCAAGAAAAATAAAGAAAACCTAAGGATCAAGCACAACTATCCCAACACGATGTGGAATGGGGTTGTTTATCTGTAACACATGTTGTTCACTCTGGGGTAGTGGAACCTCATTCTATCCACTAGGTGAGTTGTACTAGTGAGTGGAAAATGAGAGAATCATATTAGCCTCTCATACCATACTGAATTTATCCTCCTAACAACTTTGATAAGGCACCATAATGTAATGTTTTTGTAAATGTTTTTGTTATGTAAAATTTTGTTAAAGGGGATTTTGCTTTGTTCATGTAAAGGTCTTATTCTTAGGGATCTTGTGCCTAATGTCTCCAAGTGAGGACATCATGCCTCATTCACATCATGCCATGACAGTAGATCATACACTCTTGGATGACATCAATCCCAATGACACTGCAAAGAAGAGGAAACATCACAAGAAAAGAGAAAAATCATGCCGTGAAATTTTTCCAAAAGATGTCATCGATGTATTCCCCAACTTTAAAGTGTTTGCTACACCATCATTGTGAGAAATTACTTTAATGTAGCCAATGTTTTATCCTAAGACATGAGAGATTTCCTCAAAAAACCTAATGCTAAGTCATATGTTTATGAAGTAAGCTACATCATGAAAAAGGAAGGATGGCTTGCCCCCACAAATACATAAGAGATCTATGGATTTTGGGTTAGTATGTATTTGCTACAATGTTTTCATAGAGAATGGAACTATCATCATTCCAAAAATACTCATAGAATTTGAAGAATGACACAAAGAGAGTGAAAACAAAGGAAAATCCTTTTGGGTCAACATGGAAGAGACCTAAATGTCTCGATGCCTTGTGTCATCCCCAAAAGGAAAACACAAGACAAATGTAAAGATAAATCAAAATATTTTGGGTCAACATGGAAGAGACCTAAATGTCTCGACGCTTTGCATCATCTCCAAGAGGAAAACACAAGGCAAATGAAAAATGATAAAATGTTTATGACTTATAGAAGAATGAAGGTACATATATAATAATGCAGAAAGAGAGAAGGATACATCAAACAAAACATCATGGGGGATCACATTATGAACATGCAATCATATAAAGAAAAACATGAAAAAGGAAAAGACTAGTAAGGCGTAGGTGAGTCAACCTAAAGCAAGTCATCTGCCTCCCAATCTCGGTTGGTATAAACAAAAGATGCATAACTAGCCAAAGGGACAACATCAGGTTCTGAACTAGGACACGCACCAAGTTCAACACTCTTTGTAGGAGATTTATCATCAAATATCATAGAAGAAGAAAATAATGTATTCAACTCATCATGCACTTGTTCATCAGTCTTCACAATATCAATGTCATCTTCCAAATTTATCACAATAGGAGGTCGAATAACAATGTCAATGCAATGTTCTTGTTTATGTTGTGGCGAGGGTTGAGATTCATCATGCATTACTTCAAGTAGGTTTGGATTTTAATTTTTTGTGTTTTTATTTTCTTCTTGAGTGTGTAATCTATGAGCAATAGTAGGACATCTATGCCTACGCTCTCTAGAACTTTGATTTATTTTTAGTTTATTTTCAATTTGTCTTTGTGTAAGAGTGCGTTTGTCAATCATAGGTTACTTCTCTTCCTTGAGAGGAATAAAAGAAACAACAGGAGGTTGCTCAACCACTTTCTCTTTGATTTTATAAAGGGTATGTGCAGGATCATCATGGAAAAAATAGGCCCTTAAGTGACAAAAAATTCAAAAAAATAAGAGTTAGGAAACTTGACGTAAAAATTTGAATAATTTATCTATATTATTTTAAAAAATTGTAACAATAGAATCTATAGAAAATTGAAATTAGTTTCTAAACTACTAGGTTTATTTTTTTTTTTTAAATCTATTTGGTGAAAATTTGAAATTTCAATGCAGTAGTACTTAAATTTTAGGGAAAAAATAAGAAAGGTGTCTGCAGGACCCACCACAATAAAATGATAACATTTTTTTATAATTTTTTAGATAGAAGTAGAGGACTCATGTCCAGATGTGATGCATATTTTTTTGTAATTTTTTTTGAAGTAAATAATTAATTATGATTTTTTTATTACAACTTTTAAAAAATATAAAACCTCGTATGTCTAACCACCTTAACTTGGTCAAAAATTCATGAAATTTATTTGTTCTTTTTTTAATCCTATAGTATGCGAAGCATAGAATGTGACGCATGTTTCAGATTCAAAAAATGTGATACCATGTGAAAGATATAGATGTTTTTCAATCAACCTATCGATTAGGACTTCAGTCATAATTCAAATAGAAAATGAATAATAATTATTTATTAAATTCAAAGTAAAGCATAATTTATATTGGTGGAAAGCTAAGAATCTCTTTTAAAAACCCTTTTCGTTTCATCAATTTTGTGTAAAAAAAAGTCGTCAGCCACATACCCTACACATACCCATAATATTGCCACTTTTTGGCCCATCATGATCCTGCACATACCCTAAATTTGTTTGACTCTAGGAGGGACAATGGGATTGCTTGTGTTATCTTTTGGTCTCTTGTAGGAAATTGCAATAGGTTTGTCTATAGGTTGTTCTTGTATGCCTAGAAGGTTTTTTGGTTCAATTATTGTTTCGTCAAGAATAGTTGGTTTGGTCATAGGTTGAGGCATATCAAGCAAAGGGATAATTATGCTATTTTCTTTGCCTTGAATTTTTGATATGATTTGAAAAATAAATCTTCATGAGGTTTGATAGGTTCCATAGGCTTGGGCCAAAAGTAATCTAGTGAAAAATTCCCTTTTACTGAGGTAGGATTAAATCCGCTATGATGCACAGTGAAGATATTATTGTCAAATGGAAACTTTAGACATTTATGCACAACTGAAGGGATGAAATTAGTGGAACGAAGCCATGGATAGCCTAGCTTCACATGAAATTGGTCTAATTGTGGAATGATGGAAAATGAGACATTTAATGTTTCAGTCCCACTTTTAAAGGGAGATCTATTGAGCCTATCATAGGGAAATCAAATCCATTATGCATCTTGATCCATGCTTTCGGGTTATCATATGTATCTTGATATAGTTCATGCACATATAAGAATTCTTTTGTGATCACATTCTCTCCACAAACGGGATCAATCAATATCCCATGAGTGGGCTTGTCATTGATTTGGCCAGCTATGTAAACATAACCATCAGGTGCATGTTTAATTGTGTCATTTTGTGAGAAAGTAATGTTAGGAGTTTGTCTAGTCAAGCTCTTATGAGGTCTAGCTTCAATAAATGCTATCACTTCATCTAGGGGATTCTGTTGAAGAATATCCATATTGTCATCATTTGTGTCAACATTCATCACATCATTCTTTGTTTCACTAGCTTTGATAAATGAAATATTATGCTTAGGCATGGGATTTGTAAAGATTTATAAATTTTGATTAGGAGGGGCTAGAGACTTATTACCTTGATCATTCAAACCTCCAATTTGAAGTTGATTACTGTCAATAAGGTCTCGTACAAGATGTTTATGATGTTTACTGTATTCTATACCATGTCCATTTTGTTGATGGTAATGACAATAATCATTTTTTTGAAAGCCTTTAGGAAATGGTATAGTAGGGTCACATTATCTAACAGGAGGTAAGGTAAGCATGTTCTTGTCAATAATCTACAACATGATATTGTGAAGGGTATCTGGTAAAGGGGTGAACTCTCTCTCCCCATCCTTGAAAGGAGTTGTTGTCTTTATAGAAGCCACTTGATTATTGTTTTGTTGACTTTTTTGAGGAGTGTTTTATGGTAAAAAGTCCTTATTTTGTTTCTTGAAAGGTTGATAATTCTTTTGAGTTGTATGTTCATTTTTTTTAGAATGACTAGGGGTATTCTTTACATCAAGACCGCTAGTCAAATTTTGATGGTCACAAAGGGTTGTACATAATTGTGTGAATGATGGAAATCTCAAAACTTCAAGTTTTCTTCAATGGAGTTTACCTTGTAAGTTGGAAATGAACATTCATTGAAGGTCATCATCAAGAATCTCAATGTTCACTTGTGAATAAAGTGTTTGGTATCTTGTTAGGAAATCCATCACTTTCTCATCCTCTTTTTGATTACATGTCATTAAATCAACAAGGGCATCTTGGGACCCATGTGAATATGGAAGTGGTTGAAAAAGGCATCGATGAGTTCATTGAATGAACCAATTGAGTTGTTCAACAAAGAGGAGAGCCACTCTAAAGAAGTATCTTTTAAGGATCTAGGGAATAACTTAGCCAAAAGTTTATCCTCAAAGATGAAATCACTACACAAGGATATGAAGGAAAAAACATGTCTTACAAGATCTCATTTCCCACCATATTTCTCAAAATGAGGGACCTATATACCTTGTGGAATTTTTGCTCTTAATATGTCAAGGGAAAACAGGGTGGACTTGATGTATTGCAAAGGTTGACTATTATTATTCTATTGTAATGTTGCCACTTGTTCTTGAAGGGATGTCATGGTTTGCAAAAGTGAGTTAATGAGAGGGTCATTCTGGTTATAAGGTTGATGAGAATAAGGTGGTGTAGTGAATGTATGCGGAGGGATAGTGAATTGTAGGTTGGTGAAGGTGGATTGTTGAGGGGTTATTGTGTTCAAAGTATTTCCTGCGGAAATACCTAGATGAAAGTGTACACAGTGCTGGTAGGGATGAGTGTTGTGGTTGGTTGAATGGTAGTTGTAGGTTGGAATGTTGTTGCAGGTTGGAATATTGTTGTAGGTTGGAATGTTGTAGGTTTTGTACTAGTCTATCTTGATATGTACATTGGTATCATGGAGGACGGGATTGGAATTCCACCTTGACTCTAGGTAGACCCCAAATATTGAGTGGAAGTGGTAATGGTAGGGATGGTGTTGGTAACATTGAGGAATTTCATTGTAGGAGGTGAAGTCATGGGAAATGAAGTATGCAAACTATGAGCTATCAAGGGTTGATTATCAACACTATGAGAAAGAGACTTAGAGCACCCAAGATCCACAATGAGTGATATATCATTGGATGACATGAGCCTCGAGCTGCATCTTACAATAGTATTATGAATAGGACACCAAGCTATAAATATCATGCAAGTTTTACAACCCCAGTGTGCAAACCCTAGAATAGCAAAGGGTCAATGCAATAACCTATAATGAAATGCAATTTTCAAATTCTAAGCAGTGCAACTTAATGATTACACAATGCAATAAGCTGAAAATGAAATGTTTGAATGCAATTTTGAATTTTAACAATGCACTAAAATGGAGCAATTTAAGTTGAATGCAATGAATTTGATGAAATAACAAATCAAGAAACTAAAACAGGAAAGTAACAACACCAAACCAAAACTAGAAACTAATATTTTAATGTCCAAAAAATTTAGATCAGTAGCTAATAGGGACTCATTCACCAGTAAGGGCGAATGGGTCTTGGTTAGATATTTTTGAGATATTTATGTGGATTTCAGAGTGAATTTTGTTTCTTTTTCAGTTGCCAAAAGGTATAGACAAGACCTAATCAGGGACTCATTCACCTGTAGGGGCGTATGGGTCTTGGTAAGGTAATTTTAAACTATTTTTTAAATGATTTACAAGCTTTCAGTGATATCTTTTAGTTCCAAGTCTAAGGTAGTGAATTTCAGTTTCAGATTTTCTAGAAATGCAATTTTGTTTGGATTTTCAAATGCAATTGTATGAGATCTAAATGAGATGCAAACTAATTAATTTTCCTTTTGTATTTTTTAGATTTAGAGGGATGCAAAATAATGCAAGTGTAAACTCTAAATGAGATGCAATTATAGACGCAAATTTAGGAAACCCTAAATGAGATCTTAATTAACTGCAAATGAGATGCAAATGAATGCAAGATCTAACCTAGGATGCAAAGAAAGACTTCAAAATCAGAATATTGCAATGTTTAATGTGTCGAGTTCACCAAAATGTTTGTATGGGGAAATTAGGGTTTGCATCAAAATAAATTAATCAAAGTGATGAACCACTAAATATCCATATAAAACACTATTTTTTTATTGGTAATAGGATTTGATTTTATTAAAGAGAGGATCGGGATTTGGCCTACCCTGAAACATGGATGGTTAGAAAGGGAACCATCTCCCCAAAGAAGGAAACCAACAGAAACATCAAAACCCATAACAACAAACCATTAGACCCCATAACACATAGCACAAAACACTCAAGCATGACATTCTCCCTTCGTTCCTCACTTTGTTTGTGATCTAAGAACCATACCAAATGTTTCTTTCATTATCTTCTTATTTTTCTTTCCCTTCACAACATGCTAGCCCTCCTCCATCTTTTTTGCCTCCTTATGCCATTCCTCAGTTGACGCACATTGTGTCCATGCTTCATCATTCTCTTCAAACATAGCTTACACAATTTAATCTTTTGCTTCTCCATTTATCTCCCCTTTTTCTTGCAACCTCACTGGACCTGCTTTCTCCCTACACTCTGGAGATTTAGCACCATGATGGTTTTACTCAACCACCTCTTCGACTGTTCTCTTAGCTCCAACACCATTCAAAATGGGCACTTCCACATGTCTCGACTCCGCCATCTTATTTGGAGCCATATTTGGATGAAGCAGTTTGTTGTGCCCTCAACACACACGCCCCGTTCAGAACGGGGACCCTCTTTTCTTTCGCCTTGCCAAGTAATTTTGTCATTGCCTCATTTTGTGTTCCCCCCATTTTTGGTTTCCCGGATGGTCAGCATACCTTTGAGCTTCCATCTTTGGTTGACCATGTTCTATCCCCTCCAATTTTGGCTAAGTCCTATTGCCTTCCAGACTTTCCTTGGCAGCTTTCTTCTACTGGCGGCCCTGGGGCCTGCCGAACCCGACTCTTCGAGTTTCCTTTTCCAGGTTTTTGTCGGGCATTTATTGTTTCCAAATGGCGGAAGGCTCCTACCTTCCTGAACTCTAGGGCCCAACTCCCAGTTTTCTGCACATTGAAAGTTGCAAGTTTTGGGCTACATTCGACCATCCTAGGTCCAGTCCACTGGGCTGCTCCCAGCAGGTTTCCGTCCTTGGATTTCCCTTCCGACTTCGCCATTTTTGACGACCAAGCTAAGGTGTCTTTTTGCCTTCTAGATTCTAGGTCTTCCTTCGCTGTCAACTTCTGAAAGCAAGTTCCCACTGGCCATGTGGGCACGTCTTTCCAGACTTTGGATCCTAGCCCTCCTACCGCCATCCACAAATTTCAAATCCACCAACCCAATGGCCGACCGTACAGGCATTAAAAGAGTTAATTAAATGTATATGAGGGTATAAATATAGGGGACAACCTATCATTTTAACTTGTCAGGTTTTTCCAAAGGAGATCAGTGCATCCATCTCCCATCGCCCTCGCGCCCGAGATCATCATTCGATCACCCTTTGATGATTCCACACCTTCTCCTATCGGGCTTTCGAGGTAAGTTCATCGTTCATTCCACCGAGAGTTTTTTTTTCTCATTTTACACTTCAAATAATGACTAACATGGGCTAAAAATTAATTTAATTGATAAAACACTATGAGACCTATAAAACCCATGTTTTCAAACTCCTAAAAACCTCCAAAATCACCTCCTATGGTCGGACTGTAACCGATGGCCACCGCAACCGTTCTTTGTGCAAGGCATTTTTGCCCTTCAGGCCCGAACCCTCCCTCCGTCGTTAAGGAATTTAAGAACGATGAAATTTTCAGACGACGAAGTGCCCTCTCAGGTCCACCACCTCAGATCGCCACTGACCAATCGTTGTTAAAACTATCACTCGAATTCTGGCCTCTCTCTTGGGTCTGCCTCACCGGGACTCCCTTGTCGGGTTTCCCCCAGATGTTCACCACTCCCAAATGGCGGAAGGCTCCCGTCTTCCCAAAACCTGGGCCGTGGCCCATCAAAGTCTGCCCGTTGGAAATCAGAGATATTTTGAGGTTGCTCTCGTCCATCCCAGGCCTGTCCCACCGAATTTTCATCCTCAGGACTCTACCTCGCCCTCGCCATTCCCAAACAGTGAAGTGAGTTTTCCTTTCTTCCCTCTGGGGTCTGCTTATTAACGCTTTGCTAGGTCTCGGTCCGCAGACTTCCGTCCGTAGGCTGCCATGGAATCTTTGCTATTTCAAACGGCCATCTGATGGCGACCTTCCATTTTCTGTGAGAAACAAACAATGATGAAATTTGATGTCCTTGCGCTGGCTGGGCTCCACCCTCCGGGATTCCATACCGCTTTCGCCATCTCACAAGGGAAAAGCATGCATGTCTTCCTGGCCTCCGAGACCCACCATCTTAGTCACCGAAAGAGAACTCAAGAGGAAATCTGATGTCCAAGTTTGGAGCTGGGTCCAGTCTACCAAGTTCCTCCCACTAGGTTTCTGTGCCTTGATGGCGAAACTTGAACAACTTCCCGCCCCTTCATACTTGAATGCCTAAAAATAGAAAATGAACATTGGCCGCCTTTCGGCCTTTCGGGTCCTGAACCCTGGAGTTCCGTCCTCAAAACTCCATTTTTTCCTGGCTGTTGCAACAACAAAGTCCTGACAGCTTTTCGGCCCTAAACCTCTGGGTGCTCCTAAAGTGGTCAACATAACCTCAAATTTGAAAACCAATCTTGACCCACGTGCTAAAATTTGACCCTCTTCAACACGAGCCTTTCAAACCATCAAAATGTGATGACAGGAAAACCACCCAAATTACCACAGCCTATTCACCCTTTCAAAATGACATTCCTGCCAGGGAATTCCGGCCCTTTGGGCCCAGATTGTCTGAAATCCCTTTAGAAAGTGACTAACGACATCTGAAAGAAAAGATTTAACTTCATTAATCATATGATGTCTAATTGGATTCAGTTCATGGGATTTTGACTAATTTTAATGCTTTTGTAATTGGTTGTGCTTGTTATGTCTATGACTGTAGGATATATGGAACTGGGTACAAGACTTGCAGGATAGAGAGGGACAAAGGAAAGAAATTAGGCAAGACTCATGGAAAGGAGAATAAAGACCAGATGAAGTTCTAGTTCTAGGGTGAACCTCTAAGTTCGAAAATCATCACGGACTGGAAGGAAATCACAGACATCAATATCAGCCATGTCGATATTGATGAATTCAAACAAAGGGTTAGAATTCATCCAAAGACTGACAATGCTAGTTTAATTAGGAAGAGTGGAATCACAAAATATATAGGCTTCCCCCCATCCCTCATTACCCCTGAGTTGGTCATGGTTTGCTGGCAGGCCTACCAGCCCCAAACAAGAACCATCGTTTACAGAGATGGGAACCTCCTCGCTAACATGTCAGCTGAGGGAATCACGAGAAATTTTCACATTCCCACCTTTGAGGAAATGGAGCTGCCCACCATGGAGGAAGGAAAGGAAACTTGGGATGAGAACCCGATGGGCTGTAAGAAACTGGTAAATCAATACTGGCTCAAGGAAAAAAGAGGTAGCATTGCAAAGGTTCCTCAAGAACTCTTTCGCAGTGATTTCCATGAAGAATACCATGACCTAGTAACCATGCTAAGCCGGGTAATGGGCCTCCCTTCTGTTGCGTTCTTTCAAGAATGGATGGTTTACTTTGTTGAACAAATCCTCTGTGGGGATGAGGATGTCACCACAAAATCCTCATTCTACTGGGGAGGCATCATAAGCGACTGCTTCCACGGGGAGTTTATGAATGTGAAGAAAAGCTCCAAGTTCTACATGACCTCCTATCTAGTCTACTCACTGGTGGAGGAGAGGAAATATAGAAGATTATTTGTGGCACCCGATGAGGAGCCGAGCCGAAAGTTGAAGGCCTATGATTGATATCCCCAACCACAATTTAGAAACTTCAAGAAGGGTATTGCAGGGTGAATGATGCCTTCATCGGCCACATCATTCGGTTGCTAGGAGGAGATTTTTAGAGGAGGGTCTCTCACAGTGCATGGGCATTTTTGAAGCAGTACGCCTTCCTATTCCTTTAGTTTCCCAAATTCACATATATTCATGCCCAGGGCTTCACAGAAAGGCCAAATAAGCTTCCCCGGTACCCCAATGACTGGATTATACTATTGGAACTCTCCCGGTAGCTACAACATGTGCATACCATCCTCGATAGCAAACATTTGGTAGGGATCCCTTATCCCTTAGCATTTGGTCAAGGGATGTATAAGCTACAAACTTCCCAGTGTGTTGGGAATTCTGAAAAGGAGTTGGCGGAGTACCACTTCCTCCTACACACTACTCGTCCACGGGTGGACCCCTATGGACATGTAAGAAAGGCACTAGGGCCAGAGTATTTCCACCTGCATCATGTTGAAGACTTCTGGGCAGACTTCTAGGACGACAAAGAGCTGCGAGCAAGACATTACATGAGGATGAATACATACTTCATAAGAAGGGTGTAGTTGTTTCCTATACCGGACCAGGTTGAGGAGGATGAAACCACCATCATGGATCCTAGGTATAATGTAATCTCTAGCGTGCCCCTGCCTGCAATAGATTGGGATGCACAAGAGGTCGATGACCTCAACATTGTAACTAAGCCGATCATGGCCTGAACTGAAGAGTGGGTTAAGAAACAAGTGGCCTGGTTAACACAACAAGGGGTGGTCCTAACATATGAAGGGCTAAAGAGTGAGCACAGTACCACAAAAGAGGTCCCTACTACAACTTCAATGTGGGGGACATCCAAAACTCCTCCACTCACCAGGTTGAAAAAGAGGAAAGGGACTAAAATAGAGAAATCTATGGATCCTAAGGCGTATGCAAGGAAAGATTCAAGAGGCTCACCCTCCAAGAGGCCCAAACGAACAAGAAGTGCCATAGAGCAGCCAACAATTCAAGAAGGTGAGAAAGAGAAAATGGACCAGCCAGAACTTCTTTTGGCTCCCCCTATTTCGACCATGGTCACCACATCCCCACCTACGGTGGATATATCAGTCCATCTCACCCCTTCACCCCTAACCAGGCCCATAATAATGATTGACTCTTCCTTTGCCATGACTACTCGTCTTTCCTCTGCCACCATGTCACCTACGACATCACTCCCATTGGCAATGGTGATAGCACCAATGCCCACACTTACATTACCAGAGGCTTTCTCGTGACACATGAAAAATGTCCCCTCCAAAATTTCTCAGATCTTTTTGGATCCCACCATCCAAGCTGCTATAGCACAGGTCCTCGCCAGTGCTACACCTTTGCAACCTCCAACAGGACCATTGAAAATGGATGCCACAATGTTAATCTCCGAAGAATGGGAGAGATGGGAGCAAGAAGCCTCAAGGGAAATGGAGGAGGTTGATGAATATCATGAACATCAGACAATTGACAAGGTGGTTCGTGTGGAAGAAGAGACAAGGTCTTCCCAAAAGTGGAGATGAAGAGGAGGGTACAGGTGGTAGAACTATTGTGCAGACCTTCGATGACGATCTTGAGGAGGAAATGGCTAGGAAATTGAAGCATGATGAGAAAGAGACATAAAGGTCACCTCCCAGGGAAGAACAAGAAAGGTGGTAGGAAAAAAAAATGGTAGAACTCCCTACAAGGGGACAGCTGGAGGTTGTGCCACCTCCTTACAGAGAGGAAGGAAATGTAGAAGAGGACAAACTTGAGGAGCACATGCATGGGGACAAACAGATTGAAGAAAGAAAGGAGAAGGAAATCGAGATAGAGGAAAGTCCTCGAGGGCGATTGGCTACTAAGCCTCCTGTCAAACGCCTCACATTCATCCAAGACTCTGATGAGGAATAAGGAGATAGCACCAAAATGAAAGAAAAGACTCCCATAGGTGAACAAATGGGGATCCATATAGGGGAAGGTGAGGGTGATCGAGAACCGCCTAAAGAAAAGTCTACCATGCCCGAGTGGGTAGAGAGGTAGCTTGAGAAGAAGACTCCTACCTCGAAGGATCCAAGAGTGAGGCTAGAAGCTATCCTAGCTCAGGCACAAATATCAACCAAGAAGGAGAAGAAGCCTAAAGTTAGGTCTAGGGTAACGATGGATGCTTCTGGATCCCAGACTATGTAGATAGCAACACCGGTGGAAGGGCAAGAGGGAATAAGTTATAATGTCTCCGCCATTAACTTGGGGACTACTACTAGAGAGCAGAAGGTGGAACATCTTAAAGAGTCAGTGGCTACGGTGGTACACCTAATACAACAAGATAAGGTCTTGAAAGACGAGCTTAAAGCACAAGTGGCCACCTTGACAGATTACATCCAACAATAGTCTTCAGTTGAAGACATGCCACCACGTCCATGGATCTGCTCCAACTGTTGTCCAAGGAAAAAATTCACAAACTGGAAAAGAGAAAGAACTTGGACAAAACTCTAGAGAGCTGGTTCCGACAAATCCTATACATCGGGAACATGGGTATCAGTCGGGCTGTTCGGACAGCCAACAAGTTCTTGGATCTACAATAGTCTTTGGAGGGAACCAAGAAGCTCTGCACCGACTTCCCTACAACTTACAATTCCACCTACCAAAAGATTGAGGCTATTCTCAAATTGCCAAGCGCGACCTGGGAAAAAGAGTTTGCACTCAAAAGGGATGATCATTGGCTAGTGAATGTGTGGAAGTAGGACTTTGATAATAGAAAAGAAAGGTTGGAGTAAATAATTGGTAAAGTGCATCCAGATATAGAATGGGTCAAGGAAATTAGGGTGGATTGCGACCGATATTTGAAGCTAATGACGGAGTATGACGTTCTTGCGGTGCAAATTGATCCTAAGAAAATAAAGCCTTATTTCCAAAAGATGATGGAGGATGGGATGTCCAATGAGATAACGATGGATTTCATGTGTTTTTCTGCCTGTGCCTTTGCCCAGTCGGAGCTGTTCAAAGATCAAGCTGCAAAGTACAATGAAGACTAGAGGAAGCTTGAGGACAACTCGAAAGAATGGAGTTATCAGATGCTACGGTCTGAGATTATAGAAGTTAGAAAACTCCAGCTAGTGATCTTGAAATTCATGGAATATGTAGCTTTGAAGAAGCAGGAGGGTAACCCTATTATCAGTGAAGAACTCCTAAAGGAATAGCTATATCCAAAAGAGCAATCAGCAAAAGACAAAATGCTACAGTGTTGTCACTAGAGGATGAAATAAGGATATGGAAAAAACTTTATTTTAAATTGTGATATATTGGGGGGTAGGTATAACCCTAGTTTGTAGTGAATCTTGGCCACACAATGAGATTGAATCTTGTCCATTCGTTCTAATTTTTGGGAACTATAAATAGGGGGTCTCCTCTCATTTCCAAAGGGAGTTGAGTTGTTGTAAAGACATGTTGCTGAAATTTATAATGAAAATACATTGACTTGGTGCATTTTCTGAATTCTTCACATGTTTCATGATTCAATCTCCTTGGTTTGATGCATTATTTAGATTTACATTGTTGTTTTAAGTTAGATTTGAAATGCTTAGATAGATTATGATAATGTTGTTCCATAGTTATGAAAATTGCTGCTGTGTAGATTCCTTCCTAGTGCACACTTTTTGTTGTTTGCTGCTGGTAGATGGCTGTGTAAAGTTAGTCTGGGCTTGAATTCAAAGCTACCCCCTACATTTTATCTTTTTTCATGCATATATATGGTGAATGAATTTTGAAATATCTACAGGCCCTAGAAGATAGCACAAATTTCATGAGACTGTGAGATTTTTGGTTAAGTGAACTTATGTTGTAAGGAAGTTGTCCACAACAGGAACTCCATGATTACTGTTCATAGTTAGTTGCAGATCCAGGAACCTTCTCTCTTCCCTTCTCTTTTCCTCTATTTTTTTAAGAAACAACCCATGCTAAGGTTCATTTCACATTGTAAATCCAAACTTAAAGAAAACATTGAAGTTTTAGATTGTTGTTTGAACCTACAACAAATTGCACCGTAACTCCCATCTCAGAAACTTCAAAATTTAACATCCACTTTGATTCCAACTACGTAAGTCTGCCCTATGATTACCAACAAAATCACACCAAACATCAACTAAGGAATTCCATGCAAGTCATGACCTGACACTCGAGAGACCTTGGGGATATTTTTAGCAACTTCTTGGAGATTTCCTTTCAAGAGAGGTAGTGCATTTACGCATTGCCTGTGTTGATAAGTGCATATAAAACACATCAACATGGTTCAAAATTCTCCACAACCTTTGTGTAACTCTTATCCAACTCTTACACTATTTTTCTGCTTCACATTGTTTATTTGAGACCTCATGCCACCAAGAAGTTGGTTTGAACCTTTTGGGCCTTGCACATTGTGTAGCAAGGTGTCCAATTTGGAAGTATCTCCTGCATCGAAAAGGTACCCCTTCATAATCCAAAGGTTTTACCCAGCATCCTTTAGAGGTTTTAATTGAGACCTCTTTTGGGAGTGTCTTTAACACTTCCATCTCCACCAAAATACAAGAATATGTGGAGTGAAAAATATTTGATGAACCCTCATCAATCATCAAAAAATACCCTAATGAATTTCCTATAGCCTCTAAACAAGACTCAAACCAAAAATGAAGAGGAAAGTTTGGGAGTCTTACCCATAGAGGCACTTTATCAAAAGTCTATGTTGCAGGGTTGAAATTCAGGTGCCATGGTTTCAAGGACAAGGAAAATTTGTCCTCCTAACTCCAAAAATACTCACACAAAACTTTGTTTCTATCTACCACCATTTCAAAAACAACAGTGTAATATCCTTTGGCAACTAGGTAGTTTTGATCACAACCATCCACAATGGGTTCCCAATGTTCAGAAATCCATTTGTGGAGATCACACAGTCATGGCCAAAACCCCTTGAAGCATCCAATCAGTCCTAGTTCTGAAAAAACTTTGACATTGTGCATTACCTCTTCCTCAAGTTCATTCTGCAGAAAAATTGATGCTTTGTTGGCCTTCAATGCTTCATTTTCTCTCCCCATTACTTAGAGATGTGGCTCCACTAGGGAATTTTCACCCCTTGAATGACTACTGCTGGCATTTCCCCTAGATCCCATCCCATTAAACCTCTCACCTCTCACAACATTTTCACCCCCACCTTGTTGCCTTCTGTCCAAAACCACGGCCCTATCCCTTGTGGCCTTGTGAGCTACCAGGAAAAAGAGCTATTGCAGCCCTAGCCCCTATAGATGGAAACGATTTCATCTTAATTCTATAAAAAACTAAATTATGTGTATGATAAGATTAAAAATTAAATCAGAAAATGACCCTAACTATTATATAGCAAATATGAGGGAATTTTGTAGAGCATAAAAAGTTGTGTGCCTTGTCAAAAACTTGTTATTTTTAGGTTACAGAGGACTCATTCACCTTCAGTGGTGAATGGGTCCCTGTTAGGGTTTTTGAAACTGAGATCGTGGTTCTGTTCCTTGATGCCTACACTCTGAAATTCCCATTTATCAGCTTTTGGAAGTCTGTAGGTAATTTTGTAGCTTCAAATCTTTGATTTTGCACTTTAGATGAAAACTTTTGCAACTTGAGAACTTTGACAATTTTTCTCCAAACTTGCTCCACTTGATCTTCAACTTGTAAATCTGTAATCAAACATTCAAGGGAAGAAAACTTGCTTTTTGTTAGTGAATGGTGCTTTTCCTTGGTCAAACCCCTTGTAGGTAATTAAACCAAATGATGAAATAAAGGAAATGAAGCATGAAACATGAAATGTGCAATTGATATCACCTTGAATGATGTTTTGTGAAACAAATCTACAAACTAATATGTAGTGTCCATGAAGAATATAGATCTAGGATCCTTGAATATGATGTGAACAATGCTTGCAAATAGATCTTCAATGCTACATCCACTTCTTTAGCTCAATAACATGAATGAATGCATCTATCACTTGTCACGATGAAATGATCTTGAATTGCTACAATAGACTCTTGAAATGTGCCTTGAAAATTCCTTATGAATGCTCTTGTAATGCTCTATAATTCTCTCTTGAAATTGCTAGAATGCTTCATAAACTTGCTAGATCTTGTTAGGAGAAACAATGTGAATTAACCTGTTATTTATACTAAATTAGGAGATTAACCCAAAAATTCAAAAAAATAATGCCGACACTAGATCTAGAAGTAAACTTTATTAAATTCTCGCTAGAATTAAATTTGAAAAGGGGTTCCTCATTAAGGGAGGACCAATTCACCACCTAGGGTGAATGGGTTCTAGCTCATTTTTTAGGACCTAACCCTGGAGGATAGAAAGAGATTAAAAAATCATTAAGAATCAACTAATAAAGGCGGGTCCTATTAAGGGAGGACCCATTCATCACCTAGGGTGAATGGATCTTGGCACCATTTTCTAGGACCTAACTTTTCCCAATCAAATTTTATGTTATTTAAGTCATGGATGTTAGGATAGATCTTTGGGAGGTGTCATAAATAAGGCTTAAATTTGAATTCAATGGGGCTAATTAACTCCAACTAACCTCAATTAATTAAGACCACCCTAGATTAATGTGAAAGTATTTTACAAAATTTTACAACACCTAAATAAGGTACAATATTAAATACATTTTATTAAGAAGGGGCTCATTAAGCTTAATCAAGTAGATAAATCCTAGAAAAGTGTGAAAGTGTGTTACAAGACTTCACAACATCTTATCAATTAAAGCATGTTTTAATCAAATAAAGGGCTTAGAATTATGTGAATGTGTACAAGACATTACAACACTACTCCAAGACACCATTAATTTAGTTTTAATGTCATTGATCAAACCAAGGGAAAAAGGCTACTTTTTCCATTACTATAGAACAATAAAGTTTACATAGTCCAAGTTGATCCCGAACCTGAATTTTTTTTGCACATTGAGAAAGATAAAAAAATTCCTTTCAAAAAATTGAGACCAGCCATACAAGCAGAACTTGTGCAAGGGAAAGATAAAGAAAAGCATAATGAGGAAATCACAAAGCTATTTGAAGATGATTGGGGTTCCTTAGATTGCACACCTACATTCATAGGTGAATGCAAGATCACAACAAAATAGTTTGAAAAGGGAAAATAAAAAGTGGTAATGTCAACATAAAATTTGAAAGAATCTTCCACAACCACTTTAGAAGAAGAAGCAAATTACACAACATACTTTGGTGAAACTGATTATGAGAAACCACTAAATCCAAAAGAGATGAAAAAACTATATGGAAGAGGTTATGAACTTATGAAATAACTTGGTTATAGTGGAAAAGGATGTGGTGCTAGACAACAAGGTATCCACGTCCCTATAGAGCCTAACACACAAGAAAAAACTAGTGGTCTTGGTTATTGTCCCTCAAAAGAAACAAACAAGCCTTCAATCAATATCAACACTCTTACAAAGGATTCTTCTAAGCCAACTTTAACATTAGTACATCCTGAATTGATAGAAGCTAATGGTCTTCATTATTTTCCTTCAAAGAAATGAAAGAAACAAAGAAGTCTTCACTTAACATTAATGCCATCACAAAAAACACTCCTAGGATATGTCTTAGTAATGATTCAAGGTTGTTAGGTTTTACACCTTCCTTTAAAGTGTGGACACAAAAAAAGTATCTCTTTTTGCTTACTTGATACAGGAATAATTGATGACAAATTGGACTTAATGAGGCCTTGATTTGGTGTTGTGAGGTGTTTTACACATCCAAATTAGGTCTTGGGCCCTTGTAAATTGAAAAAAAAGCATTTATTGATGTCTTGTAAAGGTTTTGTAAGGTGTTGTAACACATCTTCACACTTTTCTAAGACCATAATATCATAATTCACCTAAATAACCTTACCAAGACCTATTTCAAAGTGTTGTAGAGTCTTGTAACAAACTTCCACACTTTCCTAGGCTTTTCATCAATATTTACACCTTTCTTATGCTTTAAATGGCCCTGTTATACACTTACAAACCTTACTTAAGTGTCTTGTTGAAGAAGAACCCGATAAACATTATTTAAATTTTCACAATTCTCAACATTCACTTAAAAATTCCCAAGTGGTGGCGACTTAGTCCCATTTGGATCAAAAATCAAAATTAAATTAAATTTCTTTCAGGTTTTTATTCCTTAAGACCTAAGGTCGACCTATGATGAAGTATTTTTGGGAATTAGGGAATAATTGTGTATAAATATAGGGTTTTCCCTCTCATTTGACCTAATTCATAACTCATCATCATTTATCCATCATTCATCATGTTCTCAAGTTGGGAAATTTAGGGTTTTATCATTGTAAGTCATCAAGATAGCTTCCTAAGACATTCAAGGGAAAATTCTTCAACTATTGTTTTAGAGATTCAAGATCTATCACCATGGAAAGGTACTAACTCCATTGTTTCATGCTTCATTATTTTGTTTCTTCATTTTGGTTTAATTACCTAAAAAGGGGTTTGACCAAGGCAAACCCCCATGCCCTAACATTCAACATTTCCTTCTCTTTCATTGTGTGTTTGCAGATTTAGGAACTTTGAGGATTTGAAGATTATTGATGACTAGGTTGAAGACTTTTTGAAGACCTCTCCTTGCTTGCAAAGCCAAAATATCAACAAAAAGTCACTTTTAGTCCCAAAAATTAGAGTTTCAAAAGCAGACACCTATTAGGAATTGAAGTGTAGACCTAGGGCTTCCATTTCTACTTTTGAATTTTTAGAAATTCAAAAGTGGACTAAGTCACCAGTAATGGTGACTTAGTCCCATTGAACCTATTTTTTGGATTTTTTTGCAGATTTGGATACCCATTTGGATGAAATGGGGTTTTGAACAGTTTCCTCGATCTGGGACTAAGTCGCCCAACCTAGCGTAAGTGTCCCAATTAGCTTAAAAATCAAAATTTCTTCAATTTCAGAGGTATCTACAATCCCAAGTCATCTCTTCATCTATTTCTAGGTGCATAATTTTTGTCTTGCATCTTTATTTTTTCATTTATTGGATTTGTTTCATCTTTCTACATATCACAATGTGTTTTCCAACACTTCAAATTTCTTAGATTTAACATCAATAAGTCATCTTTCTTTCAACTTATTGCATTTATATATCATATTTAGGCAACTTACATCCATTTCACATTAATCTTGAGTGTAGACATTAGCATTTTCGACCCCACTCTTTCTCCTTTTAGGCAGACAAAAAACCTAGAGGGAGCTAAAGCAGTTGGGCAATCCAAAATCATTGTGCACATTTTGGTGAACCTAACTTTAGAATACTTTTATTTTCTGATTTGGAGTCCTTCATCATCCTAGAATTATCTTGCATTAACATTGCATTGCATTTTGCATTAGTTAATTTGCATTCTAGGGTTTTAAAATTTTGCATTAGTAAAAGTGCATATAGTTTGCATTTTTGCATTTTTTAAAATCATTGCAAAACATTTGAAAAATGCATTTTATTTTAGTATTCAGGTCATACATACTAAACAACATGAAAACCCATTAATTTTTTTTGAAAATTTTGAAAAAACCCTAACTACCCGACTAATTAACCATTCTGGGAAACTTAGTCCATGTTTAGATTTTCCACTATCTATTACAGTGTCAGAAACCTCATTATTGTGCTTCATAACCTTCCAAGTATCATATACTATAAGTCTAGGAACTTTTAGCAACATATTTTTTATGCATTTAGGTCAAAAAATCAATTTAGGGTAGTCATTTTTGAAATCATTTCAATTATGAGCATTTTTGCATCTTAAATCATTGAACATTTCTAAAAATTTTCATTGTATCTTAGGTCTGCATCATACAACACAACAACTATCAAAATCCATCAAAAAATTCTCAAAATTCTCAAAAAAATCCCTACTGGGACTAAGTCACCACCTTGGGAAACTTAGTCCCTATTCAACCTTGAAACTGCCTTTTATAGAGCTAAAAACCTTATTTTAAAGCTTTTGTTTACTTCCATCAACTATCTGTATCAGTTGGCTAAGTTTTTGTAACATGCATTTCATTAGATCTATTCTAAATTAGCTCATTTCATGCATTGTTTAATTTGAAATTTGCATTTCCAACATTTCATCTTTCAGGTTGATGCATAATGTAATAAAAAAATTACCTTATTTCACATCTAAAAAATTGCATTTAAACATTTCATTTTAAGTCATTGCATTGCACTTTTTCATGATAGCATGTTTTCTTTCAAGAGATGTGGTTTTTTATTTGGTTAAAAATGGATTGTATAAATACAACATCCCCTCTTATGAGTTCCATTTTCATTACAATGATGAGGTCATTAAGAAACATGTTCAAATCATTGACACAATCCTTAATATTACATTGCCCATTGGTGAGAATGGTAGTGTAGACAATCATAACAATCATACTTTTTCTTCTCCCGATACCTCTCCTATTCGTGACAAATGTATCTTGGTGAAGGAAGATAAAAGCATTGAGGGTCTTGATTTTCCATCTCCTCATTCCCCTTTGGAAGATGTTAGAGAACAAGAACATGAGATCATAGACACATTCCTAAACATCGCCTTACCTAGTCTCTCTAGCCATGACAATCAAACTTCTATATCTCCTCATATCCATCCTTGATGAAAAGAGGATAGGTGGGTGTTAGAAGATATACCTATTTAGATTCATGAGAATATTGAACCTCCCTTCCCTAATGCTCCTACCATTTGGGACAATCTATTTGATAACCATATTGGTCCTTTTCTTGATGCCTCCCCCACTTGTGATGAAGCTACTTTACAAACTTCAAACTTGGATGACCATATTGCAAGCTATCCTATTTGGGTAGATAATATGGAACAAGATAATGAGACCTTATAGAAAAATAACAATCAAATAGAGTCTTCCCCTAATCTCCCCACTATCGATATACATGAAAAATCCAACCATTGATCATTCCCCTACTTCTGATGAAGTCTTTTTAGAAGAAAAAATTCATGAATATTAAGAAAATTTGATTCATAGTTCTCCTAAAAAATTTCCTTCTAGGGAGCATATCGCAATACTAGAACATGGCAACAATAACAATGTGTCTTCCTTAGATAAAACAATGATTCTCAATTTCCCTTTATTAGAGATACATCAAACCAAAACCATTGAGGTTATGAATGTGCACATGTCCATTCATTCCCCCTTGAACAATGGACCTCACACATACCCCATGGGACATCCTAAGAATCCTCTCATTCTCTACCCACCTTCATACAAACAACACACTCTACAACAAGCCAAACTCATGCTTTACCCACCATCACATCAACCTACACCTTTACCTAAACCTGAGTTTACCCTTTACCCACCTCAACATGATGGTGTTGCTCACACACACTACACTAGAAAAAATCCATGACCACAACAACCAACCCTGACTTCCCTACCATTGCCTAATTTTCCTCCTCCTCGCTTAAGGGAGTATGACCTCGTTGAACAATGTAAGAGAACTCCCACTAAGATATCTCTTTGGGACCTTCTTTAGACTTCCCCTAGCTATCACACTATGCTTCAAATAGCCTTACAACAAGTTCCTATCCCTTCTAATGCACAACGAAATGAAACAGCATCCATAATTCAAGGATTAAATGCTGACATTTTTTTCCACCAAAGTGAACTCGCCCCTTTGGAGGTGCAAACACAAAATAATGCTTTCATGTTCATATCTCAATACAAAAGAAAAGTGATAAAGTGAAACCTTGTTGACACTAGCTCAGGGGTTAATGTGTGTAGTGTGAGCCTTCTATATAGGCTTGGAATTGATCAATCAAACATTCAACCTGATTCTTTATCTATTAAGGTATTTGACAATGTTGAAATGAAATTGATTGGGGTGATCATCATACCTCTTATAGCTGGAGTGGCCACATTGAATACACCAATCCATGTTATGCCTCATGAACTTTCATGTAATATTATCTTAGGAAGACTGTGGATTCATGCAATGAATGGGGTGCCTTCCACTCTTCATCAAAAAATGAAATACATTTACAACAACAAAGTATACACCCTTGATGCTGATCCTGAGCCTTATAGTGTCTTACAACTTGAGAAAAACAAAGAAAATAGCTTAAACACATAAAAAAAAACTACACATTTGAAACTCGTACAACAAAACAAAGAACAACACACAAAGCTATTAAATGATGATTAGGGTTCCTTAGACTTCACACCAACACTCATGGATGAGTACAAGATCATAAAAAAAGATTCAAATAAGGGAAACAAAAACACAGTCATGACAATACATAATTCGAACAACCCTTTGAAAGCATCCACCTCAACCACTTTAGACAAAGAAACAAATTACATGGAAAACTTTGAAAAAAACAACAACGACGAACCACCTACTCCAAAAGCAATGAAAAATGTTTATGGAAGAGGATATTAGCTTTTGAAACAACTTGGATATAGTGGAAAAGGATGTCGTGCTAACAAGCAAGGTATCTGCAACCTTATAGATCCTATCACACAAAAAAAAGCTTATGGTCTTGGTTATTTTCCTTTGATAGAGATCACCAAGCCTTCACTCAACATCAAAAATCTCACACAACATACTCCTAAATCAACCTTAACAGTCATCCATCCTGAAGTCCTCGACACTAGTGGTCTTGAAAATCATCTTTTACACAACATGAAACAAACAATGAACTCTTCGCTTAATGTCAATATCATCTCACAAGACACTAATGATTTGAATTCATTAGATTTTTCACCCTCCTATAAAGGAGAAAACAAAATATCGCAATCTAAAGAGTCTTGCATAGATATGACAACTCATACTAAGAAAGATGTTTCTTTCAAGAAAACCATAGGAACACCTTCTATCATTGATCAAGAGGATATCTTGTCGAGACTCCTCCAAGATAAATTGATATCTATCCCTCCATGAACTTGAAAGAAATGGTATTACAGGAATTCATTTTGTGCATATCATAGAGTTTGGTATTCTTCCTTCGGTGGGGGCATCTAATTCCTCTACTTAATACTGATTTTCACTCTAGCATGCATTTCATTAATCATTTCAGCTCACCTTTGTCCTGCACTAAGTGGGGGAAAGGGGTTAGGTAGCCTTGTCTTCGTATGTTACTTGTCATTGCCTCTTTTGACTAGTCGTTAACCTTTCATGAACATATACGAGCAAGCTTGGGATATGGATGACTTGCCTTAAGTTGGATCACATGTGACATACTACCCCTCTTTCATGGAATAGCTTATCAAAAATATATGACTTGGCATAGAGCTTTCCGAGTAAGCTCTCATGTCTCCTTCTACTTTAAAGCAATTGCTTATATTAATGGTGTTCACAACTGCTTTAAAGTGGGGGAATACATTGATACTCACATTTCATTGTGTGATTTCTTTCTTCTTGTGATGCATCCTCTTCTTGGTGGTGTCATTGGGATTGATTCCCTCCAAGAGTGTGATACTCCTTTGGCACATCCTCTCTTGGAGATGTTAGGCACAATGTCCCCTAAGATGAGACCTTTTATGAACTAAGCAACATCCCTTTGAATGTTCCTTGCACTATTTTACCATTTATAACAATTTTTATATGGCCACCTTACATAACACAACTTGCATGCCTGTGGTACCATCATGTTTTTCTATGAGTGTCAAGCATACGAAGTTTTGCTTACTTCATAGAGCTCAAAAAACATTTTCATTGTGGCGCCTTATTAAAGTTATCAAGAGGTATAACTTTAGTATGGTTGGGTGGGAAGCCCATTCTAAGGAATGAATTTCCCCATAGCCACCTTTTGGTATTTCTCACCCAGTAGACAACCAGAAGTTCCATGGCCATAGAGTGAGTATACTTGGTCCTTCTCACCCAGCGGACAACCATGAGTTTTGTCACCCTATAGTGAGTATACATCTTTTTTTTCTAAACAAACAATCCTAGATCTAATCCACAAGATGTACAAATGGTCGAAGCTTGATCCACCCCATTTTCATTTCCTTCTAGTTCTTGCCATTGTATGATCATGTATCTTGTCTTGCTGCAAATAATTCACCTTGTGTGTGTCCTTTCACACTTATGTTTGTTTGACATAGGATCTTGGATCCTGGGGGCTTGTGCAAACTCCTTCAATCTTTGTCATCCTTTTTCATCCACATTGGTACAATTGGAATCTTCTTGAATGTCTCCTTTAGTGTGAGTTTGAAGTGAGTTCATCCTCTCACTCAAGTGGGGACTAACTATGGACACATAAAAAGTATCCCTTTTTGCTTGCTTGATATGTGAATAATTGATGGCAAATTGGACTTAATGAGGCCTTGATTTGGTGTTGTGAGGTGTTTTACACATCCACATTAGGTCCTGGGCCCTTGTAGATTGAATAAAAAGTATTTATTGATTTCTTCTAAAGGTGTTGTAACATATATTCACACTTTTATAAGACCATAATATCATAATTCACCTAAATAACCTTACCAAGACATATTTCAAAGTGTTCTAAAGTCTTGTAACAAACATTCACACTTTCCTAGGCTTGTTATCAATATTTACATCTTTTTTATGCTTTAAATGGCCCCTTTATACACTTACAGGCCTTACATAAATGTCTTGTTGAAGAAGAGCCAGATAAACAATATTTAAATTATCACAATTCTTGACATCCACTTAAAAATGTCAAAGTGGAATAAGTTGCCATTGGTGGCGACTTAGTCCCACTTGGCTCAAAAATAAAAATAAAAATAAATTTCTTTCAAGTTTTTATTCCTTAAGACCTAAGGTCGACCTATGATGAAGTATTTTCAGGAATTAGGGCATAATTGTGTATAAATATAGGGTTTTCCCTCTCATTTGACCTAATTCACAACTCATCATCATTCATCCATCATTCATCATGTTCTCAAGTCAGGCAAGTTAGGATTTTATCATTGCAAGTCATCAAGATAGCTTCCTAAGACATTCAAGGGCAGATTTTTCAACTATTGCTGTACAAATTCAAGATATATCACCATGGAAAGGTACTAACTCCATTGTTTCATGCTTCATTATTTTTTTTCTTTATTTTGATTTAATTACCTAAAAAGGGGTTTGACCAAGGCAAACCCCCATGCCCTAACATTCACCATTTCCTTCTCTTTCATTGTGTGTTTGTAGGTTTAGGAACTTTGAGGGTTTGAAGATCATTGATGACTAGGTTGAAGACTTGTTGAAGACCTCTCCTTGCTTGCAAAGCCAAAATATCAACAAAAAGTCACTTTTAGGCTTGAAAATCAAAGTTTCAAAAGCAGACACATGTCAGGAACCAAAGTGTAGACCTAGGGCTTCTGTTTCCACTTTCAAATTTTTATAAATTCAGAAGTGGACTAAGTCACCAATAGTGGAAACTTAGTCCCACTGAACCTATTATTTTGAATTTTTTGTAGATTTGGATAAGCATTCTGCTAAAACGGGTTTCTGAGCAGTTTCCCCAATTTGGGACTAAGTTGTCGAACCTAGTGTAAGTGTCCCAGTTGGCTTAAAAATCAAAATTTCCAAAATTTCAGAGGTATCTACAATCCCCAATCGGCTCTTCATTAGTTTCTAGGTGCATATTTTTTGTTTTGCATCTTTATTTTGTCATTTATTGCATTTGTTTCATCTTTCTGCATATCACAATGTGTTTTCCAGAACTTCACATTTCTTATATTTAACATCAATAAGTCATCTTTCCTTCAGCTTATTGCATTTAGATATCACATTTAGGCATCTTATATCCATTTCACATTAATCTTGAGTGTAGACATTAGCATGTCAGATCCCACTCTTTCTCCTTTTAGGTAAAAAAAAACCCTAGAATGAGCTAAAGCAATTGGGCAATCCAAAATCATTGTCCACATAAAGAAGGGTAAAAAATCTCACAATCTAAAGGGTCTTGTGTAAATATGAAACATTGTACTAAGCAAGAGATATCTTTGTCACAAAATAAAGGAACATCTACTTTTGATCAAGAGAGTATCTTGTAGAGACTCCTCCAAGATCACTTGATATCTCTCGCTGAAAGAACATGAAAGAAATTTTACTACAAGAATTCATTTTGTGTATATGATAATGTTCATGGTCATTATACTAATGAATGTAAGGCTTTAAGTGATAAAATTCTACATCTTAAGGATTATGGTGCTCTTCCTTGTGCTAAATCACCTAGTTCCTATACTTAATAGTATTTTTTTTATCAATCATCTTGACTCATCCTTGTCGTGCACTAAGTGGAGAAAAGGGTTCAGTAGCCTTATCCTTGTATGGAACTTGTCATTGTCTCTTTTTTCTAGTTGACCACCTTCCATGTATATATAAGAGCAATCTTGGGATCTGAATGACATGCCTCAAGTTGATTCACATGTGACATACTTTTCCTTCTATGTTTAGCATTACATTTTGGGGGAAACCATTTATTCATGACATAGTTTCATTTAAGAACACATGACTTGGCATAGGGATTTCCAAATAAGCTCCCATGTCTTCTTCTACTTTAAAGCAATTTCTCACAACAATGGTGTTAGCAACCGCTTTAAAGTGGGGGCATATATCGACACTCATGTTTCAATGTGTGATTTTCTTTTATTTTGTAGTTTCCTTTTCTTAGTGATTTCATTGGGTTTGATTTCCTCTAATATTTTGATATTTATTTGACTTGTACTCTCTTGGAGAAATTAGCCACAATGCTCCCTAAGAAGAGACCTTACACGAATTAAGCAAACATCCCTTTGAACAAACCTTTACTTGCATAAGCTAACTTTATTGTTTTGTGGTGCCCTATTGAAGTTATCAAAGGGATATCTTTCGTATGTTTAGTATAGTGAGAAGCCTAAATAAAGGCATAACTATGGACAATAGAAATGGAGTGCACGACTTCCTTTATCCACACTAGAAAGGGGAATGAAGGAAGAGGAATCCAATTTCACAATGTTCACACTCAAGAACAAACCCTTGAGATTCCAATGCAAAGATGATTGAAATATGTTAAAGCGGAATGTTCTTATGGCTAGAAATTGATAAAGAAGATTAACTGCTAATGCAAAACTAAGAAAATGTAAGATGTTTGAAAACACACTGTGATATGGAAAATGACTTAGAAATGTAAACAAACTATAACAAAACCTTATGAAATTAAAGGTGTGCACTTGGAGACTAGAAAAGGATGGAATGGAGCTCTATAATCCTACAGAAGTCACTATTGAATCCAACTAGGACTCATACGCCAAGCTAGGAGACTTAGTCTAGTTTCAGAAAGATTCTACCAGAACAAGTTTCAGACAACTAGGTACTTAGAACTGTAAAAGCCTTTGTTTAGCCCTAGCTGTGGGACTCATACACCACTAATGGCATATTAGTTTACTTCAGGATTTCAGGAAAATCAAAGTGGAATATGTAGCTCTTGGTCTACACTTTTGCTTCTGATAGGTTTTTAGATTTGAAACTACAAAATTTGACCTATATTCATTCTCCAAGATTCTTTTAGGGTTTTGACAACTTTGAATGACTTTAAAAATTTGTTGACAACTTTCCAACCTTGCTCTTTGACAAATCTGCACACCAGACCTTCAAAACACATGCAAAGAGGGGGAAAATTTTTGAGGGTTAGAGAATAGGGGCCTTGGTCAAACCTCGGTTTGGTAATTAAACCCTTGAAAATGAAATGAAATGAAATATGGAAAGAGACTGATGAATGAACATGCAATGCTACAACTTTCCAAACCCTTGAAGTAGAATTTTGAAGATATGCAAGTAATGGCTCCAAAGAGCTTGAATGCTCTTGTAAACAAAATGCTTGAATGCTAGATAACTTGATTGCTTGTTGGATTGATTAGAAAATTAGGAGAGATGAAAATGAGAGGAAAAATCATATATTTATACTTGATTATGCAATATTTTTCAAAAATACTAGATTGCAGACCGACCTTAGGTCCTAGAAAATAATAACCAACAAGAAATTTGAAATTATTTTTATTTTTGTGCCAAAGGGGACTCATTCGCCCCTAGTGGTAAATGGGTGAGACTTAGGAATTTTAAGTGGGTTTCATAAATTAGATGTATTAAATGATGTTTATTAGGATTATTTTCAAAAATACACTTAAGGCCTGTAAGTGTAAAATGGGGACACTTAAAGCATAAGAAGGGGTCAAATTATTGATGAAAAACCTAGAAAAGTGTGAAATTTTATTACAACACTTTTAAATAAGGCTTGGTAAATGATAAAAAGAGGCTATATTTAAGTGAAATATATTAATAAGACCCCAAAAAAGTGTGAAAGTGTGTTATAACACTTCACAACACTTAAGTAAGGTACCACTTGAATTATTTTAGTTCACAAGGGCCCAAGACCTAATGTGAATGTGTTATCCACATTACAACATTAAATCAAGACACAATTAAGCCAAAGTCACAAGGAGGACCCAAATGAGATAGAAAAAGTAGAAGCGTTACTTTTTTAGTGTCCACATTTATCCCCCACTTTAGTGAGAGGATGAACCTTCTTCAAACTCACACTAAAGTAGACCAACATGGATCAAGAGGGGTTCCCATGAACCAATGATAGCAGGTTGGGAAAACAACAATCAAGAGGGATGATCAAGCCCCCAGGATCAAGATCTCATGACAAACCAACATAAGTGCAAAGAGAACAAGCACACAATTCCAAAGATGAAAGAAAAGGAAAAAGAAAGAAAGAAATTATTTCATCATGATTTGACCAGTTGTCCACCACAATGTGGAACAGATCTAGGCTATTTGTTTGGAAACATGCACTCATGGCTGGTATGCACTCACACGCATGTAGGTGGTTATGGGGAAAGTCATGCCTCAGAATAGGATTTTCGCTCAACCATACCAAAGTTATACCTCATGATAACTTTAATAAGGCACCACAAAGGAAAATGACTTTTTGAGCTTCACGAGACAAGCAAAACTTCGTATGCTTGGAGTTCATGAAAAAACGAAAAGGAACAATAGGATTGCAAGTTGTGTTATGCAAGGTGGCCATATAACAAATGCAAAATGAAACATTCAAAGAATGTTCAAAGGAGTCTTTCTTAGTTCATGTGAGGTCTTTAACTTAGGGAACATTGTGTCTAATGTCTCCAAGAGGGGACCAATCAAAGAATAGAAAATTCGCAGCTTAGGGGATGTTGTGCATTGCATCAATCCACCAAGAGGAATGTAATATGCTAATAAATATCACGGTCATGAAGGAAATCACACCCAATGTCATCCAAAAAGTGAAAAAACACATCGTATGAAGTAAGAAGGTTGCACTAAGAACCAAGAAAAAGGAAAAATACAAAATAACAATGTTGATGTATGTCCCCAATTTAAAGGAATTTCTAACACCATACCATGAGCAATTACTTTAAAGTAGCAAAAGAAAAATGAAAACAAGAAGAAAGAAGACATGAGAGCCAACTTGGAAATCCCTATGCCAAGTCATATGTTTATGAGTAAGGTTGTTTCATGTGAAGGAAAGGAAAAGAGAAAAGGAAGGGGTTGCCCCCAAAATGAAAACACCAAACAAATAAGGGATCTACGGATTTGGGGTCAGTATGTTCTTTGTTGCAATGTTTGTTAGAGAGAGTAGAACTGTCATCATCCCCCAAATACATAGAACTGGAAGAATGACACAAAGAGAGTGAAAAAAAAGAAAAATCTTTTTGGTCAACATAGAAGAAACATAGGTTGTCTCGACACCTTGCGTCATCCCAAAATGGAAAACATAAGAAAAGGAAAAAGAAAAGGAAAAAGGAAAATATTTCGGGTCAACATGAAGGAGACATGAATGTATTAATGCCTTGTGTCAACCCCAAAAGGAAAACACAAGAAAAAGGAAAA
This sequence comes from Sequoia sempervirens, assembly GCA_007258455.2. NCBI lineage: Eukaryota > Viridiplantae > Streptophyta > Pinopsida > Cupressales > Cupressaceae > Sequoia > Sequoia sempervirens. The sequence goes on along the minus strand of VDFB02302547.1, from coordinate 46,800 downwards.
AGAAAAGGAAAATAAAAAAATAAAAGCCTTTTGGGTCAACATGAAAGAGACATGAATGTCTCAATGCCTTGCATCATCCCCGAAAGGAAAACATAAGAAAAGACAAAAGAAAAGGAAAAGAAAAATAAAGCCTTTTGGGTCAACATGAAAGAGACATGAATGTCTCAATGCCTTGTGTCATCCCTAGAAGGAAAACACAAGAAAAAGATAAAAAGGTGAAAGTGGTTCACAACATAGAGAATAATGAAGGTACAAATAGAGGAATATCACAAAGAGAGAGAACATCACTGGGGATCACAGTGTGCACATACAAGCACACAAAAGAAAAAGAAAATGAAAAAGGATAGTAAGGAAAATGTGAGTCAAACATCAAGCAAGTCATCTGCCTCCCAATCTCAGTCTATAGAAGTGAAAGGTAAATAACACAGCCAAGGGACAATAACAAATGCATTACTAGGACAAGGCTATCAACTTCTTGCCCCCATTAGGTTCAAGGCAAGAATGAGATGAGGTAGGTGATGGGAAAGGTCATGTAATAATGAGAAGGGAATGTTCTACAACTATTACATGACAAGGAGTAGGAGAGTATTTTATGGGATCACTGGATAGCAATTATTGCCATCAAAATGATACTTGCTCAATATTTCTTTCAATGTATGACACTCATCACTAGTATGTCCAAGAACACAATGATATGCATAATGTGGAACTTTGGAATCTTTAGGATATATCACTAGCCTATTCATAGGTGGTAATAGTATTAGTCCTTTGTTTAAAATTATTTGTAATTTCAATTCACGTTCAGGTGGTAGACGAAGAGGAAACTTTAGTTTTTGTAACTTGTAAGACCTCTTACATTTGCTAGATTCACCCTTCTCTCGAATTGAAGGAGGAGGACCCAAAGTGATCCTCTCATCCTTGTCATTGTTATTAGTCAAGGGTTTCTCATGAGGAAGGACATTCAGGTTGGGAGGGGAATCATAGATCACCGTGCCATCATAACGAAGTGTCATATATTCTCTAGGAGGCTCATTGTTGTGAGAGGGATCTAGAAATCCTAACCCTATTGTATTTTCATCTTTTAAAGTTTGCTCTAAGAGTTGATGAATTCCATGTTCAGTTGTTGTGTCACATTCTTGTTTGCTCAAGATTGTGAAACCTTTTCCATACATGTTTCTTCAAGGTTGATTGGAGTGTTTGTTACTTTGTTATCATAAAATTGTTGAGCGTTTGCTTGTCTAGAAGAACTAGGTTCACTTGTGGGAGGGAGCTTAGGTTTTTAACTTTTGTTTATTAATGTAAGTAACAAAACATCTTAGGAGGTGGTACTGTAGGGAGGTCTAGTTGTTTCATGGATGGATAAAAGGATGCATTAGCTTCAAGGTTGTCAAGAAAATCATTTAGGAACTTATTCCTGCTATCATCATCTTCTCCAATGATGTCAACATCACAAGGAAGACATGCATTAGGAGCTGAGTGAGCATGGGTGAGTTCAATGTCCTTAGGATCAATTCCAAAGGCACAACTTGACATGTCAACTAAGGATTCTAATGACATTCAAAGCCTATTAAAACACATATCCATGATGCAAATAAATGAAAGAAAACTAAATGCAAGAAATTAAATGAGATTATCCATGATGCAAATAAATGAAAGAAAACTAAATGCAAGAAATTAAATGAGATGAAAAATCTTGAAATAGAAACAAAAAGATAACAATAGAAAACAAAAATGTAGAGAATGAACTGGAAATGACAGAAAATGCAGTGAAAAATATGCAACTGGACTAAGTCGCCCAGGGTAGCGAATAAGTCCAAGGAGTGATTTTTTTGAATTTTTTTAGAATTTTAGAATTATTTTTTATGCTTTTTATGTTTTTTGATGCATGTATAATATGAAAATGCAGAATTTAATTGATTTTTAATGAAATGAAATGCAAAAATGCAAGCTAGATGAGCTTTTCACTAATGCAAATTTGGAAACCCTAGAATGCAAATTAAACAATGCAATGTTAATGTAAGCTATTCTTGGGATGAAAATGCACTCTAAATCAGAAATATGGTGTTCAAAATTTGGGTTCACCAAAATGTGGACTATGGAAATGGAGTGCACAATGTCCTTTATCCACGCTAGAAAGGGGAATGAAGGAAGAGGAATCTAATTTCACAATGTTCACACTCAAGAAAAAACCCTTGAGATTCCAATGCAAAGATGATTGAAATCTATCAAAGGGGAATGTTCTTAAGGCTATAAATTGATAAAGAAGATTAACTTCTAATGCAAAACTAAGAAAATGAAAGATCTTTGAAAACACATTATGATATGCAAAATGACCTAGAAATGCAAACAAACTATAGCAAAAACTTATGAAATTCAAGGTGTGCACCTAGAGATTGGAAAATGATGGAATAAATCTCTAGAATCCTATAGAAATCACTATTGAATCCAACTTGGACTCATACACCAACCTGGGCGACTTAGTCCAATTTTGGGAAGATTCTACCGGAATAGGTTTTGGACAACTAGGTACTCAGAACTGTAAAAACCTCTATTTGGGCCTAGAAGTAGGACTCATACACCACTAATGGAATATCAGTCCACTTTGGCATTTCAGGAAAATCAAAAGTGCAATTTGTAGCTCCCGGTATGTACTTCTGCTTTTGACAGGTTTTTGGATCTGAAACTACATAATTTGATATGTAGTTGTTCTCCAACCTTCTTTTAGGTTTTTGACAAATTTGAATGACTTTGAAATTTTTTTGACAACTTTTCCAACCTTGCACTTTGACAAATCTGCAAACAAGACCTGAAAAACACATGCAAAGAGGAGGAAAAATTGTTGAGGGTTAGAGAATAGGGGTTTTCCTTGGTCAAACCCCGGTTTGGTAATTAAACCCTTGAAAATGAAATGAAATGAAATATGGAAAGATACTGATGAAGGAACAACATGCAATGCTACAACTCGCAAAACCCTTGAAGTAGAATTTTGATGACATGCAAGTAATGGCTCCAAAGTGCTTGAATTCTCTTATAGACAAAATGCTTGAATGCTAGATCACTTTATTGCTTGTTGGATTGATTAGAAAATTAGGAGAGATGAAAATGAGAGGAAAAACCCTATATTTATACTTGATTATGCAATATTTCTTAAAAATATCACATCATAGGCTGACCTTAGGTATTAGAAAATAATAACCTGCCAAAAATTTGAAATTATTTTGATTTTTGTGCCAAAGGGGACTAATTCATCCCTAGTGGCGAATGGTTCCCACTTAGGCATTTTAAGTGGGTTTCGGAAATTAGATGTATTAAATGATATTTATTGGGATTAGTTTCAAAAATACACTTAAGTAAGGCCTGTAAGTGTAAAATGGGGCCAATTAAAGCATAAGAAGGGGTCAAATTATTGATGACAAGCCTAGAAAATCATGAAAGTTTGTTAGAACTCTTTACATCACTTTCAAATAAGGCTTTGTAAATGATAAAAAGAGGTTATTTAAGAGAAATATATTAATAAGACCCTAGAAAAGTGTGAAAGTTTGTTACAACACTTAAGTAGGGTACCACTTGAATTATTTTAGTTCACAAGGGCCCAATACCTAAAGTGAATGTGTTATCCACATTACAACATTAAATTGAGGCACAATTAAGCCAAAGTCACAAGGAGGACCCAAACACGACAAAAAAGTAGAAGGGTTACTTTTTCATTGTCCGCAATAACTTTCTCACTATACAGTGAGAAGCTGACACAGAGGCATGACTTTCACACTAACCCACCCATTGGGAAAACTTTCTTAGTGGATAGCTTGAGTTTCCACTACCTCAGAGAGAGCATGAATTTTTCCTAAACAGCTAAGGCTTGATCCACATCGAGTTGGACAAATAGTCGAGGCTTGATCCACCCTCTTTTTCCTTTTATTTCTTCTATAAGTTATTGACATTGTGTGTTATGTTATCTTGATGTTGCATATCATACACCTTGTGTGTTGCTTTGTGCTTATGTTGATTTGATGTAGGATCTTGGATCCTTAGGGCTTGGTCACCTCCTTGATCTTTTTCATCCTATACCATCCACATTAGTACACTTGGACCCCTGTTGATGATAATTTTTCTACTTTAGTGTGAGTTTGATGTGAGGTCATGCTTTCACTAAAGTGGGGGCTAAATGTATTGTAGAAAAATGTTTCCCTTTACATTTTCACACTTTTTTGGGCCCTCCCTATTAAAATTAGGCTTATTTATGCCTTAATTGTTCTTATTTTGCATCCACAAGAATGATTAAATGCATTTTGCTAAGGATAATCTTGACATATCATAAATGGAAAATCATAATTCAATTATTTTTGTTATGTGTTCTAGATCTATGGATCTGGCACTCATACACCCCTCTAGATGTATGTGTCCCTCCTAGGTCTCAATACCTAATTTTAAATGTCCCATTAAATAAGACACTTCTTGAAATCTGTGTCCCAGGTTTAATCCACTGGGAATCATACACCCAACCTAGTGTATGAGTTCAACTTTAACTTTTACCTACTTTAAATCAATTTCTTGGTAGGATTTTATTATCCTAGATCTGATGTCAACTTGTAGTGTTCTAATTTTAGGAAATTAGGCATAAACAAGTAAAAATACAAGGCTATTTTACATAATTTCTCCTGACAAGAGCTAGCAAGTTTTCAAGTCATCTAATATAATTTTCAAGAGAGAATTGATAAGGAAATTTAATGAGATTAAGATCCTTCAAGAGCATTCAAGAGCTGATTATCAAGCATTTTGGAGCATCAATTCAAGATTTAAGTTTCATGTCAAGGTATTCATGCATCATGTATGTTTATGTGCTAACATGTTGATATAGCATTTTTTATCCAAGTTCAAGCATTCAAAGCCATATCAAGTTTCATGATCAAGATAAACATCCATTGAATCAAATTCATACAAGTTGTAGATTTACACTCCAAGGATTCAACAAGGTGTCGTGAACTGTTACATTCATTTGTTCATTCATCATTCCTTCATGTTATTTCAATTTATTTCAAAGTTTAATTACCCAAATGGGATATGATTGAGGCAGACCCCCATCCACTAACAAAACAACATTTTTCTCTCTCTTGTGATGTGTATTTTATAGATTTAGGTGAACATGACTCATTCTCCCAACCTAGCGATTTAGTCCCTAATATAGACTTTCGAAAGCATCTGATAGTGCCAGGTCTAGGTTTAGAAGATTTATGAAGATCCTCAAACAAACCTAGAGTGGGACTAAATTTCTCAACCTAGCAGATTAATCTTGTTACACTTTCTAATTAATGTTCAACATATCCTAATTGACTCTTAGAGAATTCCAGATCCTACTTTGAAAACCTTAGAGTGGGACTAAATCACCCAACATGGTGTATCAATCCCAATGTAATCTAAAACATTAGTTTCTATGGTTTACAGGTCTTTTTTTCACCTCTCCACTCCTTTGAGTACCTTTTTGTTTCATTTTTTTTGTCAATTTGATTTAATGCTTTCAAGTTTCTATATTTTTGTGCATAAGAGTTTGCATTTCTCCTTTGAAGCTTCATTTAATGGAAAGCCTCTGAAAACCCCTAGTCATTCCCTCAATTGAGTCACTTTGTTGAGGGATCTTGGTTTTCTAATGAACTAAAGTGTGAAATAGGTTGAGTTCCATCTCCCAAAAGGTGGAAACCCTATTTCCCTTGTGTCTAGTAAATAAATACATTTTATAACACTAAATTAAGGTAGTATAAGGTTCATTTTAATTAATAGGGCCCTAAACTTAATGTGAACATGTAAAATACATATTACAACATTAAATTAAGGCATAATTAAGTCCATCTTAATATTATTTCTAGATCAAGTGTGAAAATTTAAACGGATACATTTTTCTACACTACAAGTACATAGCCTTATTTTGGTAATTATAATGCATTAAGATCAAATTCCACTTAGCTTTTTCTTGCAAGTGACAATTGTAATCACACTAACTATAAAGTACCAAATCATATTTTCTTAGGGGTTCTAAGGTTATGTGAATTTTTGAAGGGGGTGTTTTTAGTTTTGCATTTCATTTTGCTAAAATAACCTATTTTTTGACTAATTTGAGAATAATATCATGAGTATATCAGATCATTCTTTAGTTTTTATTTGAAAATAAGGAACTATAATTTTTTTAAATATGATGATGAATCATTTTAAATGGATTAACCTCTTTCCCTACTTCCATGAATTGGTTCGTCAACCACCAAAATGACTTGGATAACAAACAGTGGTATCTTAAGAAATGTCATTTTTTGGAAACTATGTTTCTTAATATAAATTTTAACACAAGGATATTGTATAAAAAAATGATTCCTCTATTTATTCTTGGATTAAAATTTTGTAAACGTATGGAGACCTAGATGATCCTTCATTTCCAAATGATAATCTCTTTAATTATTTAGTTATCCTTGATGATTATCATAATATTGCATTTGATGAAGGTATTGTACAAGTATTAAATTATTACCAAAGCATTGAACATAAAAGGCCCATCAAATATTCTCCTCCACATCTATAGATATCAATTTATTTTTCAACTTATGTGACTCCTTGTTCAATAGGAAAAGTTAAATCCTAGATCCAATTAAGATAACTAAGATTATTTCCTTTTTAGTTGACTCGACATTAAACATAAGTTCACTATGGTTTTGATGATTAGCTTGTTGTCATAATGGAGAGCCAATCCCCTAGTGTTTATGTTTATTTTTTAGTTGTGTTGTGATAATTTTGATTTGTGATTTGAAAACCCTATTTAACATACTACCCTAGATCTAAAAATGTAACTTAGTAGACAGATGAAAACTAAAAGTTGCAAAACTGACCTAGATCTGATAAGTGAAAATAGTGTGGATTTTCTGACTAAAACTTGGGCCTGAAATTCTTGGTCTAGGATACCCTACGCCCTATATTTAACTCCTTATTTTTTGTATCTCGAAGTTTTGCACTGAAGGTTATAGTCTGCATTTTTTTCCTAGACTTTCTTATTTTGAAACCTCTAGATCTAACCTGCACACATGAAAATATGGGGAAAGATTATGTTTTATAGGTATTTTCCTTTGTCAAACCTAATGTTGTTATTTTTATCTCGACATATAGTGATTGATAATAATCAAGAGGCATACACTAGGTCTGATAGAGACAAAAATAATAATAATTGACCAAAATATTGAATGATAAATGATAATGTTACATTAACGGAAAACCCATGATTAAGTGATGTCACACAAGTTTCCACAAAATAATTGATTAATGGATTCCTTGAATGCTTGGTGAACCTATAAAAGGTGAGCTTATAACATAATAGATTGTTGGAACTAGCATGTAGAGGATAACTCAATACATCCTCATAATTTGGCATGATTGATCATGGTAACTCCTTACACATAATTTCTTCCTTCATCTTTATGTCTTGCAACCTTAAACTGAAATGATAAAATTGTTGTAATAATTTTGTTATTTTTTCCCTTTATTGTCCTTGACTAGTTTTAGGATCTTTAATTTTCTCAATAGATATTCTAGCTCTCCCTATGATTTCAAATGATTAAAATACTATGTATATATGCAATTATTCTATTTTACTTAAAAATAAAATATAATGGCTAATAAATGAAATTGGAAATTCAAATACTAAATTTTCAACCTAATATATTCAAATTTTGGGCCAAATTAGGTGGTCTAGGGTGTAGTGTGCATTGGCCTAGATTCACCTTTTTCAAGGTCTAAGAGTGTCAACACAAATATTAAATACATAGTTTGATTGAACCCATGTTTAATTTTCAAGGACTATTTATAAAATGGGAAATCAATGCACTATTATATCCAAGCACATAGGGGGGAACAAAACCTAGTGTGAAATTATCAAAGGTGATATTTTTTATACTACTTTTAGCCCCCACTTTGGTGAGTGTATAATCTTATATTCATACTCACACTAAGAAAATAAAAGAAGTTTAAAAGATAAATAACACCAATTTGAGGGGTGCACAAGCCCCCAAATTAGGATCTCATCAATACAAAATATTATGACAAACATACACATAAGACAAGAAAAGATTCACTGACACATAAGACATTCAAAAAGTACAATTTAAAGAATACACAAAGAATGTACAAATTAAACACATTGTATCTAGAAAGAATACACAAAGTACATACACATAATACATGTAGAAAAAACATAAAGGATACAAGGAAAACACACCAAAAATACAAAATACACACATAGAAATATAAGACAAATAATACAAACAAAAACACAAGGGTTAGTACCAAAAAGAATTCGAGTTGGTAATGTAAAGAGACATTAGTCTTAAAAAAATTCTCAAATACCAAATGTCATTCTTAGAATGTATTGTTTAAATAAAATGATATTCTCATAAGGATGTAAAATTACTCATGAAATGCATGGCTCCACTGGCAATCAAATTGTGTTATGCTAGGTGGCCATGTAAATATTCTTGAGTTCATGAATCAACAAGCTCTATTATGCAAAATCCATGGACTATTTATGTCACCAGGGATGAATCAATGCTCAACATTATAGGGGATGAATTGATAGCCACACCTTAGGGGGAATTATAAACAACACCACCAAAAAAGGGGTATGTCAATAAGTCAAACTCATAAGGTTTCTATAAAATGGGTAGGGGGTAATATGTCCCCCCTTACAATATCAACATACAAGCTATGTTGGTATTTTAAGGAAGAAAAGGGGAAGCGAGGATCCTTGAGAAGAATACACACCGCCCAAAACTAGTTATCCTTGACCCTCAAGCATAAAGGAAGAGACAAACACACTAAAGACTGTCATGTTGCTACCATAAAAAGAGATATGTCACAATTAGGATTATACTACCATGAATGATAATGAGAAAATACATGAAGCTAAAAATGCCACATAGTGACGAGAAACACCATAGAAGAGATCATTATTAAGAATTATTAGGTACATCAACAAATGAATGAGAACAACAATCTTCAAGTTGTAATATTTTATTACTTAAGGCCTAACATTCATTGGTGGGATGATCATGCACTCAATGATATGCACAAAATGAGTTATTATTATTGAATTTATTACAAGTTCAATGAAGAATAGTAATCAAGCAGGATTTTAGGGGCCTCAACAAAATATCATCCTGCTCTGATAAAGGTAGAGAAGACAAATTTTTCTATTGTGAAGAAAATTTTTCTCACTTACCACATGATGTTTTAAATATAGTATACAATGAAAAATGAGTTAAAGATGGAGAAGGTTAGAAACCTAAACCTCTTTCTAATAGATATGGCATAAAACTCACATGATCCTCAACTCCTTGTTCTATGTTTTCATTATATCTACTTTTTGAAAGAATTTTAAATCCAAACCAATAACACTTTTCCAAATCATATGGAGATGTCTTATCTAAATAATCATGAGAATAATTTATTCTTTTGTAAGAATGTCAATAATTTTTAAACTTTTTAAAATATATTCATCGTCAACACATGAGGGACAAAATTTATAGATCCCCCATCACCATCATGGGATGATGTTTTTTAATTTGTTGATATAGAACAAGATTGAGAAAATAAAACATAATATTTCAAGTAGGCTTTTATTGTGATATTTTGTACTCTCCCAAAAAGGAGGATGTAAAATCTAATGAACCCAAATAATCACCAAGACATATATTTGAAGATGAATGATCACTATTTGTATTCAACTCCTTGGAATTTTATGGTGAGATTTTGGACTCCCCATTGAAACGAGGTGTAAAATTTAATGACCCCCTATCATTATCTAAAAGTTTTGTTATATGTTAAATAAAATCACAATTATCTTCAATATGTATGGGTTCCACCTTTAAAGTTAGAATCAAAGTATTAAGATATTTGTAAATGTTATGTTTAGGTCAAATTTGTGAATTAATATTTTTTTCATCTAGTTTTATTGAATATATATTGTTATTTCATTCACATTTCATCTCATGATGGAGAGTATATAGTACTCCCTTCATGGAATTAATTCATGGTCTTCCAAGAAGAATATTATATGAGAGAGTATCTAGCATGACATGTATAAGGATAGGAAAGGTCACAAACCCTACCTTAATGGGTAGTGTTATTGTTGTTAATGGCTGCCTAATAACATTATCAAAACTGTGGATATCAATATTAATAGGTTCTATATGATCTTATACACACCAATTTTATCTAAAAGGTCAATATGACTAACATTAAGATCTGATACCTTTTCAATAAGAGTATGTCAAACCCGTGTTTTATTAATTCTAACCATTATCATTAGAGCTTCATGTTTTTTTTTTGGATCTTAAGCAAGGGTAATTCATGTTGAGGAAATATAATATCCAACTTTTTTGCCTATATACAATAAAACAAGGCTACTACATCATTTTGGTTTGATAGAAGTTGAGACATCAATCTTCTACAAGGACTCTTGGATCATTACATGGAATGTCGATGGAGGTGGAAGATATGGTTGGGCTAATGGAATGGATGTACTTTTTGGTTGCTTATTACTTCCAGTGTTATATGTGTGAACAACTACGTGATAACTTGGTTGCTTCAACACATCTTGTTGTACATGAATATTAGTGAGTTGTTTTGCAAACTTTTGGATATGGCCATGAGGTTTTGGACTTCCTATAATGAGAGTTATTTTTGGTGGTCCAAATTAAAGGAGTTAAAATTTTCATAACTTCAACTAAGTTATTACTTTTTGATGATATTCTTGTTGGCAAGAGACACTACAAATGCTTTCTGGTGTTGTAATTGATGGAAACCCTTGTTAGTAATTTGATCCACACGTCAACATTTGATCACATCGTCAGATAGTTTGAAGATAGTCAAGCTAGAATAGAGTATCCGACAAATTTGTGTTCATCGAATCATATGCAATTTTTTTGTTATCTTTTTAAGTTGTGGATCTTAGGGAAGGTTGTTTGGCATATGATCTATGTTATCTGTGTATCTCAGAGCCTCGTATTGATCCATGTGAAATTTATAAGATCCGGTTGATTAATTTTCTATTTATCAATGCAAGAAGGTGGACTTGGTGAATGAAGTGTGTTGTGGGTATGTGCAGGATCATCATGGAAAAAACAAGCCCTTAAGTGGCAAAAAATTCAAAAAAATAAGAGTTAGGCAACTTGACATAAAAAATTGAATAAGTTATCTATATTATTTCAAAAATATGTAAGAATAGAATCTATAGCAAATTGAATCTAGTTTCTAAACTACTAGGTTTGTTTAAAAATATATAAATATATTTGGTGAAAATTTGAAATTTCAATGCAGTAGTACTTAAATTTCAAGGAAAAAATAAGTAGGTGTTTGTCTGACCACCCTAACCACAATAAAATGATAATATTTTTTTATAAGATTTTAGATATATAAGTAGATGACTCATGTCCTGATGTGATGCATATTTTTTTGTAATTTTTTTCCAAGTAAATAATTAATTATGATTTTTTTATTACAAATTTTAAAAAATATAAAAACTCATATGTCTGACCACCTTAACTTGGTCAAAACTTCATGAAATTCATTTTTTCTTTTTTAATCCTATAGTATGTGAAGCATAGAATGTGATGTATGTTTTGGATTAAAAAAATGTGATACCATTTGAAAGCTATAGATGTTTTTCAATCAACCTATCAATTAGGACTTTAGCCGTAATTCAAATAGAAAATGAATAATAATTAATTATTAAATTTAAAATAAAGCATAAATTATATTGGAGGAAAGCTGAGAATCTCCTTTAAAAACCCTTTTTGTTTCATCAATTTTGGATAAAAAAAAGTCATCAGTTACATACCCATCATATTGCCACTTTTTGGCCTATCATGATCCTACACATACCCTTGTGGAGTAATTGTTTAAGTGTTTTTGTGTTTGAGAACTTTGATTTGGGTCCTCACTATGTTGTGGCCAACTTTGGTGTGTGTGCATGGATAATTAATTATGATTTGAGCCGACAGTTTGCAAATATTTCATATTTTATTGGAGCCGACATGTAGCGATTAAATCCTTAGTAGCAGATATATATAAGTGGTCGATTATATAATTTTGATGGATATACGAAGTTTGTGTTGTGAACATCAGAAGGATTGAAGAGATATTATACTCAGTTTCACTTGTGCATTAAGGATTTTGTGATGCGAGTTAAAGCAGAACAATGAAGAAGAGAAAAATCGGTCAAAAAGTCAAGAAATCGATTGATGAGACTAACCGGAACTGTAATCAGGAATTTGTAGATGCTACTTTTTCAGCTCAAACCTTTGGATCTAATCCAAATATTTTTTAAGGTAGTGATCCTTTCTATTTTTGAGCAGTGATCTCTAGGCAGTGTGCCTGAGTGCAAGTGCATTCCCATTTTGTAAACATCTTTTTAAGTATACTCCTGGATAATATTGTGGATTGACCTCCACCATGGTTTTTCCCCTAACAAGGTTTCCACGTAAAAATCCTTGTGTTATGGTGTTGTGGTTATTTGTTTTATTTGCATGCATCTTTCTCTTGGTTGAATGTTATAAGTGCTTTGAAGATTAGATTAATAAAGGTAAAAATTACAAAACATTGATTCACCCCCCCTCTCAATGTTCCTTAATTTCAACAATTGGTATGAGATCCTAGTTCCTTGGAAGAATTTTAACAACTTGGGGAAGATTTGGGAAAGTGCGTCAATGGATTCAAGTAGTCTACAACAAAAAAAATTGGTGGCCCTACATGATCTTAATCAATAAAAATCTAAAGTCCAAGAATTGCAGGAAAACCTCATGAATGCTGAGAAATTCATTGAGTCATTGAAAGAAAAAATCAATAAGTCCAGGGAGAAGAGAAGAGAACTCTGTGATCAAGTCAAGCTGAAAGAGAGTAAAAGCATTGAAAATGAACAACTGAGTAAAGCCTTGAAGGAAAAGATAGAAGAATGTGAAAAGCTTACCAGAGATAATGTTGTCCTGAAGCATGAGATAGAATCTATTATGATGAGGATGACAAAGGAGATTGAAGATAGAAAGAAGAATGAAGAGAAGCTTGCTCAGTCCTTGAAGGAGAAATCTAAAGAATGCAGTCGAATCATTGATGGATTCAATCAGTTGGAGCTTGAATTGGAACAATCCATAAATAATGTAGAAGAGCTTCAAAAGTGGACTGTCGATCTCAGAGATGAACTTGCTACTACAAATGAATTCAAGGAGAAGTTCAAGATTAGCTCAGCCAAGCTTGATGAAGTGATTAAAAGTCAGAAGACTGAAGGTGACAAGCGAGGTCTTGGATACGAGGAAGGAGAAAGTTCTAGATCTGGAAAAAGGAGATTCAGGCAAGAAAATCAAATGAACAAAGCTAGAAGGTATTTGGTAAGACAACCTAATGCTCAAAGATTCAATGGTTATTGTTTTTCTTGCAATAAATTGCCATATGGCTACTCAATGTAGAAGTAGAATGAATTTAAGTAGTCCATCATTTTTCGGTCAATGTTTCACTTGCAATAAGTATGGTCATAAGTCAAATGAATGCAAAAATATGATGAACAACCTTTATAGAGATGCTAGATGTTATGCATGCAATATTATTTTCCATATTGCTAACGAGTGCAGATCAAGAGAAAATAAATGTTACAAATGGTCTAGGAAAATAAATTTGGTGTGTTACAATTGCAACAAATTCGATCACATTGCTAGATTTTGCAGAAACCAAAAGGGTTCAATAAATCAAGGGAAAAACATGCAAAAGGATGAAAAGGGAAAACTCACTGCAAATGAGATCAAGAAGCAAATGAAGAATACATGGGTGAAGAAGAGTCCCTCTATTGTAGGAAATGAGCCAGCACTAGAATCTACTTCTGGTAATTCCTCCGGGAATTAGTTTTGGGCCTCTGCCTAGGGGAAGTTGTCAAGAAAATCCTTCAAACCCCCTATTGGTAATTGACACCAGGATGTGGATGAGTGCAATGATTACATTTATGATCTACAAATGTTATTGAAATAGTTGGAGAGAGTATTTATGCAGAATTGAAGGTCTGTAGAAGAGTTATCCTTCACAGAGTATGGAAACATGCACTAGTAGAAGTTGGCAAATAAATGACTACGTGACTAAAAATTTTAGTCACGCGACTAAAACTTTTAGTCACATGACTAACACTAGTAGAATTTGGCAAATAAATGACTAATTTGGTCATTTCTAAGTGACTAATTTGGTCACTGGGTAAAATCCTAACTAAATGACTAATATCAGACAAATAAAAATGACTAAATTAATGACTATTGCTCTATTCTTTTTTCTTTCAAATTTGATCATAATCCATAGAGCTTAAGCCCCCCTCATGGGACCCCTACCTAAGCGGACCATTTGGCCGCCTAGGTTGCTTGATGCACCAAAAATACTTATTGTGTGGAAGACATTGGCTCTCAGTGCAATCTTAAGGCCTTCACATATTTTATAAAAAAATTTAACATTTATTTTCTTTAACTTTTATTACTCATTATGTTAATGAATCATTAATGTTTTTAACTATGATTTGAAGCCAGTTTGATTTTCCTATTGTGTTAGCATGTCAAATGTATCAAAGAGCAATTGTGGTTAATTTCACTATTAAAATATGATTTAAACAATCCAATTGCATTTTGAGGGCTATCTTTCATTTCAAAACATGTAAATAAAGATGACTAAATAATTAGTCACACATAAAAATTAGACAATATGATATTAAAGTGGTTAATTAAAAAAAATTAAATTGAGGGAGTGTATTGTATTATAATATAATATAATAATAATAATAATATATTATATTACAATACAATATATTATAATAATAAATTATAATATAATATGATATTATATAATATATATTATTATATAATAATATTATATTATATTATTATTATATATATAATATATTATATAATAATATAATATAATTGTTATATTATAATATAATATAATATTATGATATATTTAAAAGTGGGAGATTTAATTCTGAAATCAAAATCAAATGAAGGAAATGAAGTAAAGAAGCGGGAAAGTGGGCGATGGTATTTAACTTTTCTAATAAAAATCATAAAAAGGTGCCTATTTTCTTTAATACAATGTGAAAAATCAACCATTCAGCCTAGGGTAATGAAAAAACCCTAAATCAAAAAGAAACCAAGCCCTAATCCCATTTCATTTTTCACTTGTATTGTTGGAGAAGAAAATCATTCCATTTTTCACTTGTATTTTTGGAGAAAACTCAGCACTACCATGCTTGGGTAGGGTTTGAGAGTGGAATGGTGACTCATTCTGTTGTTTCTGATGATTTTCCTGAAAAAAAATATTGCAAAGGTAAGTCTTTGGTTTTGAAATTGAAAAGTATTCTCCATTTTGAAGTATTTTATTAAGCTCACTTGGCCGCGACTGAGTATTTTTCTGTTGTATTTCCTTTGCTTACCATTTGTTGATATCTCTCATCTTTGTTTGACCACCATTGGAGTATCTTTGAGGCTCATTTCTAAAGACTTTGGAGGGCGTCTCCTTCACAACAATCTTGTGTAAGTTTCATTATTCTCATCTCTTAAGTTTCTATGAGAATACACTCAATTCGAGCTCAGTAGAGGCAATATGATAAAAACCCTTGTATCTCCTTGCACAAATCTTGATGGGTTAATTTCTTTCTATAGAAAATGTAAAACTTTGCACTCTCAACTTACTATTTTCATTATTTTCAGGGCTTTTTGTGTTATAATGGCCATGACCTTCATAGCATTTTGGGTATTTTTCTTTCTGTTCATTTTCTCTTCCTCATGGCTATGTGGTAGAGACCCAATACTCAATAAAACAAACTTTTGTATACTTGACATTTCCACAAAGGAAACTCCAAAAATTATATAAATGGCATGCCCTGAAATTATTTCTTTAATTCCCTTTTATGCTCTTCATGAAGTAAAGTGTCTGATTGTGAATGGGATGAATGACAGATTGGACAGGAGTAGCCAAAGTGTGTTCGAATTCCCAGAGAGAACCTTCATAACTGAGAGAATTATTATATTTATTGGAAATCTTGATTTTAATAGAGGGCTTTGTTTCAACTTCTTTCCACTTAATATCACAACTTTTGGCATTTCCTAAAATCTCTGGCCTATTTTCATTCATTTTCAGATTTTTTTCTTGAAGTAGATTTTGTAAATAATCTAGGCATGTATTCTTGAACCCATTTTATTCTCACAGTGCTTTCAATAATTTTGAGCACATTCACAACTTCATAGTGTATCTTCCATTCATGGTTGCAGTTAATAATATACATTTAAGTTTTTTTGAAGTTTTTAGTTTTTTCTTAAATAATTTTATTAAATATAATTTTAGTTATCAAGAGACATTCTAATATTTTTTTTAGTTTTTCTTAAATAATTTTAATACTAGGTTTGTTTCTTTGAAGCAATCTTTCTTTTTTAGCTTTTCTTTTTCATTAGAAAAGAAAAACATAAAAAGAAAAGTTGCTTTTATATCTAAATTAGTAATTGTTAAATTAGAAATTAAAATTTAATTTTTTAATTTTTTTGAAGCATTCTTTCTTTTTTAGTTTTTATTTTTCATTAGAAAAGAAAAACTAAAAAGAAAGGTTGCTTTTATATCTAAATTAGTAATTATTAAATTAGAAATTAGAATTTAATTTAAATTTAGAATGAAATAATGAAATTTAAATTTAGAATGAAATTAAAGTTTTTAGTTTTTCTTAAATAATTTTATTACTAGCTTAGTTTTTTTGAAGCAATCTTTCTTTTTTAGTTTTTCTTTTTCATTAGAAAAGAAAAACTAAAAAAGAATGGTTGTTTTTATATCTAAATTAGTAATTTTTAAATTAGAAATTAGAATTTAATTTAAATTTAGAATGAAATTTAAGTTTTCAAGATATTGTGGTGATTCGATTTAAAGAATAATACAATAATTGAATCCAAAATAGAAAAAGTAGAGATTATTTCTTTTGCAAATACATTTCTTTTGCAATATCACTAATTCTATGCACTTTTTATTTATTAGACTTACTTTGATAATCTAGTAATATATTTAAGATATTACTTTGATATTTATTCTTTTGCAAATGCATTTCTTTTGCAATATCATTAATTCTATGCATTTTTATTTATTAGAATTAGTCTAATGCTTATGGGTATCTTCATTTAAGATATTCATTGTTTACAACTATTTAGTAATACGTTTATGGATAGTATATAGCAAGGAGATATTGCTCTGATAAGCTAGTAATATTTAAGATATTACTCTAATATTAATTCTTTTGCAAATGTATTTCTTTTGTAATATCATTAATTCTATGCATTTTTATTTATTAGACTTACTATAATGCTTATGGGTATATGCTTTTAAGATATTCGTTGTTTATGCTACCTAGAAATATGTTTTTTTTTTAATTGTGGATAGGTACAAAGCAAGGAGAAAATGCAAAACTAGTGTCTTACTAGATGCATTTACTACCCATCTCATGTGCAATAGTGGCATCACTGAAGACATACATTCACACCATTTAGTTTTAGTTTTATTTCAATTTTAGAAGTATAATAAATCAGCAGTTTGTATACTGTAAAAGATTTTGTATTCAAAACTCTATATATAAAGTTCTTTGTAACATATTTTATGTATAGTTTGAATATACAGAGAATTATTTTCTAGTGTTGTTTCAATCCCAAATTTGTTGAAGTTTTAATAACATAAGAGCTTTAAAGTTTTATATTATTCAATCACAAAAGAATTTTATCTAGGTTTGCAATTTCATAGACTAGTTATTGTAATAGTATTCTCCAAACATAAGAGTTTGCATACACATCTAAAAGCATTAGTTCATAAATGACTAAATAAATTATTAACATGACTAAATAAATGACTAAACCATGACTAAATAAATGACTACCATGACTAAATAAAATGACTACTATGACTAAATAAATGACTACCATGACTAAATAAATGACGAGTTAACAATAATCAATGACTAAATATATGAATAAATTAATGACTAAATATATGACTAAATAAATGACTACCATGACTAAATAAATGACCAATTAACAACAATCAATGACTAAATTAGTGACTAAATCAATGACCAAATCAATGACCAATTCAATGACTAGATAAATGACTAAAATAGTTTAGTCATAAATTTGGTCGCGTTATAAATGACTGGCAATAAACTACTAATGGTCACGTGACCAAAATTAGTCATTTATATGCAATTTTTAGTAGTTTATTTAGTCATATATTGTTGTTTTTGTACTAGTGATGGTATCTGGATGAGTTAGGGAAAAAACATTTATTGCGACAAAAATTTAGGTATTCGAATGATAAAAGGTCATTTGTATCCCTCATTTTTCACTTTTAATTTTGAGGAGAAGAATTTTGAAGAGCTCTTAAGTGAACTTTGGGAAAATTTGGTGAATATTCAAGTGTGAAGGCAATTCAGCGATCAAACCCTAATTTGGTGAAAAGGTATTTATCGGGAAAACTTCTGAACTTGTGAATTTTTTAAAATGGCTACTCTATTGGTAGTTGATGCCAAGGATAGACCCCGTTCAAAATTTAAGTGGCATCCTTTCAAGTTTGTTGAGACAGAGCCCTTAGGTGCATTTTCATATGTTTTGTATGACATCTTGCATATTGAAGACATTAGGGAATACATTCATACAAATATTGAGGAGTTAGGAAGCTCACACTTGTTGAATTTGTATACAAACCATATAGTTGGAGAATATTTCAAGGTAAAGCCCAAATTCAAAACCCTAGAGGAGAAGAAATTCACGGAGATTATAAAATTTCCTATGTTTGAAGAAAACAAGTGGGTCCAGTATATTTTGAGCCGAGTTCATGTTGAATTTATGTGGTTGAGTCAACCTTCCAAGATTAAAAAAGAATCCATAAGTGTTGTTACAGGTTTAAATTCCTCTAGTGGGTTGTCGATCTTGAAGTTTGTGAAGAATCAGACAGTTACTGATCCAACCAGTTTCGTGTTTGATAAAAGAGCTATGAAAATTGATGATATCATTGATGTGGATGTGAAATTTGTATCTACGGTCATTGGTTACAATATCTATCATTCTAGTCAAGATAATTCTATATACGGTACAACTATCTATGCAACATATAAGATGGTGAAGGAGAATGCAGAGTATGACCTATGTGAGTTACTTCAAAGTCAGCTTATGGAGAATATTAGTAAGATCAAGAAAGATAAGAAGAATTTATTTAATTATGGTAATATGTTGTTGTGTTTGTTCTTTTATTTCATGAATGAAGTTTCAAGAGTTGGAAAAGTGCATTGGCAAGGTGATAAGCCTGTAGTTGTTTAGATTAGAGACATGTTATACAACATTGGTGATAGTAAGACAAGAATTTTTTTTATCTGGAGATATTTCAAGAGTTTTCAGAGTGAGATGCAAGCAAGAGAAAGAATTCCTACTTCTATTGTGGAGAATTATAAGGACTCAATCTGTTTATGGTTGAAATTGATCAATGCTTAATGGAAGCTAGAGATCCTAGAATGGTATGGATTATGCCAATGGGCTATGAAGTTGAGGAAAACATCTTGGAACTATATGCACAAAATTTGTTGAGTAAGCCTCTGGATCAAACTGAAGAGAGGTTTGGAACCTGTGGAGAAAAAGATATGCAAGTGCATGAGCAGTTGAAGAAACCAATGATAGTCTTGAGAGTAAGGAAGTTGAAGCCTTTGCAGAGAGCATGGGTATATCTATAGAAGTTGTGAGAGAATCTAGAAGAAAGAGAGAACAAGCTGAAGTAGAACAAGAGACAACTAGAACTAAACCTACTAGTCTGACATCATCATCTGCCCGAACTAGATCCACAAGGAGCTTTGCACCCCTATCTAGTCCTGCAAAGAAGTCAACCCCTGTGAAAGCTCAAGCCAAGGCATCTGGTAAGAGGAAGAAGGACAAGAGCTCAAGAGTCTATGTTGATATCTCAGAAGATGAAGAGACTAAATCTGATGAAGAGGTAATGGAAATAAAGCATATGGGCTCCCAGGAAATAAAATTAACTAAGGACAAGCCCTTTGGTGAAGAAGAGAAAGCAAAGAAGAAGGTGAAAACTGGAAAACCAGGTACATGTCTATAAAGGAAGTTGAGAGAGGCATAATTAAGGATGTTAATCTTAAGCCATTATCTGAATGGTATGGTACCTTTGATAGTGTTGGTCAAAGAGTTCTTGAGGAGGCTACAATAAAGTATTTGAACAATTTCAATATGACTCTTGTTGAGATCATGTCTCAATTGCCTAAGGAACTGTATGAAATTTTGGAAATTAGGAGAGTAAGTGCAAGAACTGAAGAAGAGAAAATGAGAGAATGAATTCTTGCAAATTTATGTCTGGTGATGTCTATTGAGGAAATGAAGACAATCCTGAATGAAGCTAAAAGGGATTTCAAGAGAAAAACAATAGTAAACAAGCTTATGATTGGATGGACTGAAGAGGTAGCAAAATAAAATGAAAGAATTCTAAAGGAAGTATTGTTGAAGAACATAATCAATGTTTTCCCTAAAGAAGTGCATGCTGAAAGTATTGCATCTGGTCTGGTAGATGAAGAAGTAAAGGAAGATACAGTTGAGGAAACTTAGATTCCTCTTGGTGTGCATGATACAAAAGTACCTATGGAGAATGAACCTCCTAAGGTTTTGTCAGTTGAAGAAATTTTTTGGATAGTTGAAGAAGTTGAGATTCATAAAGAAAAGCAAGAATCAGTAGCTAAGGAAACAGTGATTGAAGAAAAAGCAAAGGAAGTTCCTATGGAAGCAAGAGACACTACAAAAGCAGTGAAGAAATTTTTGGAAGTGCAATAGGAAGAGTTTGACCTTGAATTGGGTGAAGGTCCTATTAATTTGTCTACTTTGTCTCTGATTCAAAAATTGAAAGTTGCATCATTTGTGTAGGCGAAGGCTAGGGAAGAATTGTTGAAGTCTCACATTGAGGACAATGAGCTTTTGAGTCTTGCATCTGGTGTTCTGGAGAGAATCATTCCTACTCATGTCAAGGATCCATCCAATTCTCCATCCAATGAGTTGAAGAATCTTATTAATTATGTAAGTACTCATTATGAGTCCCTTGAGAAGTCAGTTGAGGTCAAGGTACAGAAGGAATCTGATGATAAAAGGTTCAATAGGCTAAAGTGCATGACTGCTAATGAAAAATAACTATTAGATACCTATGTGAAGAATGTTCAAAGTTCTCTATGTAAAGGAGGAAAAATCTATAAGTCATGTTTGTCTTTGTCTAAATTCACTAAGGACAATGAGAAAAAGGTTAAGGATCATGAGAAACAACTAGCTGTTATTTCTGATGTGTTTGATCCTTTAACTGTTTCTGTTGGAAAGCAAGAAGGTCAAGTTATATCCCTACTTGAAAAGATAAAGAGTTTGAAGCATGATAATGATAGAATTGTGCAAAGAGCATGTGAGCTTAGAGGCCTAATTGGTCCAAAAACGGAAACAATGTTGAATGCTTTGAAGGAAGCACAAGAAGCTTTCACGGTCAGTGATTCGATGAACCTTGAGTCTGCAGAGATGCAATATTATCTATTTTTTGGTCACATGACTATCTTGGAGAGTCTCAAGAAGGGTTGGGACACAAGTTTGAACCTATTGAAGACCAATTTTGTAGATATTTTCAAGTTTGTGTAAGTTGTAGACAAGTTTGTACATATGCCGTTTGAAGTTTTTGTTTGATCTTTGGTATGTGGATTCCTACCTTTTCCATTGAATTTAAAGGGGGAGAGTAGTACAATGAAAAATGTATATTCATCTCAGGGGGAGTTGTAATTTTGAGCTATGATTGAAGATCATTTTTGAAGTTTTGAAGTTGACAGTGTATTCATGATTGGTATTGATCTGACACTAAGTCATTTTTCACTAAGTGTTGCCATCAATGCCAAAGGGGGAGATTGTTTGCAAGAGACACTACAAATGATTTCTGGTGTTGTCACTGATGTCAACCCTTGTTAGTAATTCGATCCACACGTCAGTATTTGATCACACTGATAGACAATTTGAAGACAATCAAGCTAGAACAAAGTATTCGACAGATTTGTGCCTTCTAAAAGAAGCGTGTTGCAGAGTAATTGTTTAAGTGTTTTTGTGTTTGAGCATTTTGATTTGGGTCCTCACTATGTTGTGGCTGACTTTGGTGGGTGCACAAATTAATAATTAATTATTGAGCCGACAGTTTGTAAATATTTCATATTTTATTGGAGTCAACATGTAGTGATTAAATCCTTAGTAGTGGATATATATAAGTGATCGATTATATCTTTTTGATGGATATACAAAATGTGTAAGTGTGTGTTGTGAAAATCAGAAGGATTGAAGAGCGATTATGCCTAGTTTCACTTGTGCATTAAGGATTTTGTGATGCGAGTTAAAGCAAAATAAAGCAGAAGAGAAAAATTAGTCAGAAGGTCATGAAATCGATTGATGAGCGTAACTGAAACTATAGTCAAGCATTTGTAGATGCTACTTTTTCAGTTCAAACCTTTGGATCTAATCCAAATCTTTTGTAAGGCAGTGAGCCTTTCTATTTTTGAGCAGTGAGCTCTAGGCAGTGTGCCTAAATGCAAGTGCATTCCCATTTTGTAAACATATTTTTTAGTATACTCAAATAATATTGTGGATTGACCTCCACCGTGGTTTTCCCCCTAATAGGGTTTCCATGTAAAAATCCTTGTGTTATGGTGTTGTGGTTATTTGTTTTATGTTGATGCATCTTTCTCTTGGCTGAATGTTATAAGTGCTTTGAAGATCAGATTAATAAAGTTAAAAATTGCAGAACACTTATTCACCCCCCCTCTTAATGTTCCTTGATTTCGACAATTCTATCGATGGGGAATCTAATTTAGAATATTCATCTATGCCATTCATCTTACTATCATTTGAAAATTTATTATTTGTTTTATCCTCTTTTCCCACAATATTTTTCCAAGTAGGAGAGGTATTAGGAGGGAAATACAAATTATTCTCATGATTCCCAATGATTTCATCCTCTTGCTCCAAAATACCCTTAGCAATAGGAGAGGTGTTAGGAGAAGAATGAACATTAGGTAAAGTGATAGTAATAAATGTATGAATGATTTTATTTTGTTACATCACAATGTTCTCATAGGTATAAAAACTATTGGTCGATCAAAGGTTGATGTACATATATCCCTTTTGATAGCATGGAATGGGGTTTAGGGAAACACCCCCAAATTTTTTTTAGACATGCCATATTTTCCTATACCAAAACTAAACTTTTGAAAATAAAACATCTTGTTATTGTCCTTTTTACAGGGTATTGCACTGAATTAGGTGAATTAGGGAAAATTGGTGATGTATAGAAAAATAAAAAATATTTAGGAAACACTACTAGAAATAGGAATCAGATTTGAATAGAGACAATAAACAAGGTTTCACACTAAATTTTTTAACCGAAACCAACTAGAGAGGAGCACAATATGACCTGGACCAAATAGGCATTTTTTATAAAATTCAAAATCTAGAAATCATTTACAATGTTTGAGGGTCCTTAGTTTCAGTTGTTTAGGTTTGGAGGTGAATAAAGTTCTAGAAATGCACCAAAACTTAATTTTTCTATATGAAGCACATGTATGCATGCAATTTTTCATATTTTTAGGGTAATTGAGTATGTGCAAATGATCATTTTTAGAAATAAATATTGTATATTAACATATTTTTCCAAAAAAAGAAAAAGAAAATCAATGCTTTTGATCTTTTGAAAGGAAAATACTATGTAATTTTTTCACTTTTTCTATGTTTTTCACTAAAATGTGCATACTTAAATAATAAAATAATATTGCAATTGGATTTTTCAATAAAAATGACTTAGATCTAAGCCCTAAAAAAGGAAAATTAGATCTAAAATTATGCAATTAAAATTAAATTGTTTGCAATTTTTCATCTAATGCATAGTGATCAAAGAATGCACACACATTCAAATAAAAACTAAGATCTTCAAACAACCTAGGTTTTGAATCAATTTTCTAAATATATGTAATGAAAATAAAAAATTTACAATTGTAGAATATGTTGATTAGGAAGAGTGATCCTAGATCCAATTAGAATATATAAGCTTATCTCCTTTTCACTTGACTCAACATTAAACATAAGTGAACTAGGGTTTTGATTATTAACTTTTTGTGACAATGGAGAATCAATCCCCTAGTTATTAAGGTTTTTTTTTTGAGTTGTGGGTATGTGCAGGATCATGATGGGCCAAAAAGTGGTAATATGATGGGTATGTGGCTGATGACCTTTTTTTTACCTAAAATTGATGAAACAAAAAGGGTTTTTAAAGGAGATTCTCAGATTTCCACCAATATAAATTATGCTTTGCTTTGAATTTAATAAGTAATTATTATTCATTTTCTATTTCAATTACGACTAAAGTCCTGATTGATAGGCTGATTGAAAAACATCTATAGCTTTCAAATAATATCACATTTTTTTAATCCAAAATATGTGTCACATTCTATGCTTCGCATACTATAGGATTAAAAAAGAAAAAATGAATTTCATGAATTTTTGACCAAGTTAAGGTGGTTAGACATACGAGTTTTTATATTTTTTAAAATTTGTAATAAAAAAAATCATAATTAATTATTTACTTGGAAAAAAAATACAAAAAAAATGCATCACATCGGTACATGAGTCCTCTACTTATATCTAAAATCTTATAAAAAAATATTATCATTTTATTGTGGTTAGGGTGGTTAGATAGACACTTCTTATTTTTTCCCTGAAATTTAAGTACGATTGCATTGAAATTTCAAATTTTCACCAAATAGATTTTTTTTTTTTTAAAAAGACCTAGTAGTTTAGAAAATAAATTCAATTTACTACAGATTATATTCTTTCATATTTTTGAAATATATAGATAACTTATTGAAATTTTTACGCCAAGTTGCCTAACTCTGATTTTTCTAAATTTTTTGGCACTTAAGGGCCTATTTTTTCCATGATGATCCTGCACATACCCTTGTGTTGTGATAAATTTCATTTGTTATTTGTCAAACCTATTTGACATATAACCCTAGATCTAAAAATTTAATTTAGTAGACAATTGGAAATCAAAAGTTGCAAAACTAACCTAGATATGATAAATGATAATACTGAGAAAATTGTGACTAAAATTTGTGGCTAAAATGCCTGGTCTAGGGTTCCCTACACCCTAGACAAAACTCTTTTTCTAGATCTAAAATTTTTGGATTAAAGGTTGTAGTTTGCACTCTATTTTCTTAAATTGTCTTCTACTGAAACCTGTAGTTCTGACCTCCACGCATGAAAATAGGGGAAAATATTGTGTTGTATAGGAGCATGCCTTAGTCAAACCCCAAGTTGGTATTTCTACCTCCATGTACAACAATTGATGATGATCAAGAGGGCATACCCTAGGTCGGGCAAAGCCCAAAACAATAATAATTGACTAAAATGATGAATGATAAATGATAATGTTAACTTTATATGAAAATCTTGATGAAGTGATGTCACAAAACTTTCCACAAAAAATGGATTGATGGGTGCCTCAAATGGTTGATGGAACTATAAAATGTGAGCTCATAACAAAATGGATTGTTGCCACTAGCATGTAGAGGATAAATCAATACATCTTCATGATATGGAATGATTGATCATGATAGATCCTTGCACATAATTACTTCCTTCATCTTGATGTCTTGCAACCTTGAACTTGAATGATGAAATTGATGTAATAATGCTACTAATTCTTCCCTTAACTGGCCTTAACTATTTTTAGGATCCTCAATTTTCTCTATAGAATTTTTAGCTCTCCTTAGGATTTCAAATGATGAAAATAATATGTATTTATATGCAATTATTCTAATTTTGCAAAAATCAAATACTGATGGCTAATAAATAATATTATAAATTCAAATAATAAATTACTGACACCGATAAATTCAAATTTGGGGCCAAATGAGGTGGTCTATGGCGTAGTGTACCTTAGACTAGATCCACCTTTCTTAGGGTCTAAAATTGTTGGGGGTAAAATATTAAAGGCATAATTTGATTTCCTATGTTTGATTTTCCAATAATGTTTATAAAATAGGAAATTAATGCATAATTAGGTCCAATCACATATGGGGAGAAAAATCTAGTGTGAGATTATCAAGGGTGACAATTTTTGACTTTACACTCCTAAAAATGTTTCTCCTCCTACATCTCTGAGTCAACATGAAGAGGTTGAGGGTACTTAATTTTCATCACTTGCAAATTTTATAGTTCTTCATCCTCAAACTTGTTGTGTGGACACTACATTATGGGATTTTGCATCTCTTATTGATCATTGGGATGATTTCTTAGATGACATACATTATTTTTTTGTTGAATCCCACATACAAGATGTTGATGACAGTATTAAGGACATTCATCTCCTCTTTGATGACATCTCATCTTAAGTTGAATCACATTGTTCATATGTTTTGAGGATATACATACAACATCTTGTTTCATTTTCATGATCATATTCTTTCACAATGATAGATACTATAGATACTCATGAGTTGATAGTCTCAACTCAGTCAGAGTTCAAGTTGACATGATCCTCTATAGTGGTACTTGATTCTTTATAGTGTTTTTTGTCAGAATTTGACATATTTTCTTTGCATCACTTGAAGGAATCTTCATTATCTAAAATCCATGCTCTATATTAGTATTCACATTGTCAAATTCTTTGATTAAGATTGACACTCTTGAAATTATAACATTTGAGAAAATTCCAAATATTTATATATCCTTCTTTAACTGTATTCCTTTCAAGATGGGAAGATACCTTGCATGCATTGTTGGCTATATTTCTTCCTAAGGGGAGGAATGTTTAACAATATTAGACCATCTTCAGAGTTCCATATCGAGCATCCACCATTAGTGCAAGAGATTGTACATTCTTTCTTGTGTGGGGAATATTTTCTCACATGAGATTTTATATTTATTATCTCTGAGATATTTATTTCTAATATTTTCTCTCTTTTGGAGAGGAGTTTTGCCCCACTAGATTTTCTCTTTTTCTCTATTTGTTTTCAAGATTTATTTGTACATGGGTACCTAATTGGGCCTTATATTAAAGACTCATTCTTGCATGTCTACATGTTTTTAGTTTGATCCCTGGGTTGCACTTCAGGTGGGCTTTTGGTGTGGATAGAGGTATTACATAGCTAATTCCACTATTAAGTTATTTTCGCATCTTATCACTTAAGTTTTCTTAGAGTACATATAAAATTATTATTACTTTTGTCTTGTATCATAAAATTGGACACTTATCATAATTTTGTATTGTGCTATGTCTCAACTTGACCTATATAACCAAGGGTCTCTCTTACACAATATTAATTTTATTTGCATTATTTGATAGGAATACAACTTATTCTTATCATATTATTTTTATTGGTATTTTATGCTTTCCATTATACCTCTAAATCAAGGGTGGCTATATTCATAGCCAAATCTTACAAGATTGAAAATATCAAACCCTCACAAGACTTGATAAATTGTTCAAAATGGATGGAATACCCAATCCATAAATTGATGTAATATTCAAAAAAGACAATGTTAGAACACATGTAAAATATCATTTAAGAAAACTCCCCTTGATAATGGAATCTATAAGGAAGTCAACAAGAATGAAATTGACTAGTTCAATAGCATTACAAAGAGTATATACTAAAAAGGGAGTGATGGGAAAAAATAAGCAATAGATTACAATGAAATTTATATGGATCAAATTTAAAAATCAACTAAACCCTCTTTCAAAGAATAAATAGAATAATCTAAAACAAAAATGATTGAAAATTATTAAAGGTGATCATATAATTTACTGTACGTAATACTTAAAATTCACCTAGGATAAAAATCCATAGAAAAAATCATAAAAAAATCATGAAAACATCATAAAATATCATTAACCATTTATATTGAAAATCTTAGTATACAAAAAATGCATTAATTTACAATATTTATATTTTCAATCTCCTTTCTATTAATCAAATTGTATATACATAAAAATAGAAAATAGAAAATTAACAATAACTCGAGGATAACAAATGAACATGATGTTTCTCATAGATTTGTTAGTTTGGACGACCAATGTTTATGATAAAAATGCATTAATATGTTGGTTTGTCCACAACTATACTAGAGATAATATAAGTTGAGAGCAAGAAATTTCAAAGAAATGTTCATTATAGATAGATGGATCAATGTGATAGATGATTGGTTTAGATTTTAGTGAGGATTATGGTGGTCAGGTGTTGATATTTTAGGTGTTGTATGTTAGTGTATATATTGCATTATTTTCATACACTTAGGCTTTAATCTTGTGTAGGCATCTCATTGACTCTTTCTCACATGAGGCATCAATGTTGATAGGTGTCTTTAGAGGTGTCAACTCACTTTCGACACCTCTTCCTACGTTTTTGGTAGGAAACTCGTCACCACTGCATGAATGACGAGTCCTATCCTCATTTCATGGAGGTTGGGTGCCTCCTTCATGCCTATAAATGTACACCTAGTTTTCCTAATATACTTTTTCGACTTTATGCAATCTTGTTCCATTGTCTTGTTTCTAATCTCTGAGTTTTGCAAGATTTTACATGGTATCATAGCAGTTCAAGATTTTAGTAGGCGGTAAGGTGATCCATTGTATTTTGTTAAAAAAAAAACATTCCGTATGTGCATGTAAATAATCCATAGGCATCGTTTAGTCGATCCATCTGGCATTTGAAGCCACGAGGAACTACCTTTAACTCTAGCACGATTTCCCCCCTGCAGGTCTGCAGTTTCATCACAATTTGCATAATAATTAAATTCAAACTAAATTATCCCCTTAGGAGGCGCACAAAAATTGTTTTGCAGTTTGTAGCCGCGAATTGTGAACTTCCTATATGTGAAATCCCTACATGAATTTCCTCCGTGGAATAGATCGGATTTCCTCTGTGGCCATGAATCGATCAGTGCAGGCTGCAATCGAATTTTATCTATGGCTCCATGAATTTCCTCTATGGTGCCATGATTTAAGCCATAAAATCCATCTAAATCCATCTGTTGGAGGCACAAATTGGTCTGGTCACAGGTGGGCGTCTGTTTGAGGCAACCTAGGATGCTCGTTAATTTTGGCCCAAAGACAGGAACCATCATCTTAAAACTTAAGCCCTTGGTCACATGGTATTGGGCTTAAAATGCCTCTTATCTTTTCATCTCTTTTTTTATTTTTTTGCTAAAATAATATTTTCTAGAAGTCCGAAAAATTATTTTTGCAAGAAGGAAAATATTTTGTAATAGGTGGAAAACATCAAAGTGCCATAAATTTTGCTCTGTAACTCAGACTTGTGTACTGTTTTTCGCAAAAGTGCTTTTTTTGCCATGAATTGAAAGAACATAATATATCACACTCATTCTATAAAATGACTATTTATGCCACTTTTGGGTTAGTTACAAAGCACTACTATAAAGTGCCAAATAAGGAGGGAAACAAATAATCAAGGGGGGTGTTATGGGTGGTCCATTTTCACACTTCCTCAAGAGGTGCTTTTGTGTGTTGTGTGTTGTGTGTTGTGTTTTCCCTTCACTTATGTATGCATTTATAAGTTTTTCATTTCCGTATTTCTACAACAAAGCAACTATCTAAAGTCTAGTAGTATGGAGTCTAATATTTAAATTTGTCTCCTAAATTTTTGTTACATATTAAGAACTTGAAAACACCCAATGAAGTTTGGGAAGCTCTAAACAAACTATTTAGGAAAATAGATGAACTTAGAAGCCACAAGTTAGAAAATCAACTCTTAGGTATTAGTCCTAGGAGTTTTACAACTTTACACTAACTTCTTCACTAAATTTAAATATTTAAAGTTGCAATTAAAAGATTGTGGAATTGACAGAAAAGATCAATTAACCCTTTATGTACTTTCCAAGATAGGTCCAGAAATTGTGTTTGTATCAACTTTCTACTCTACTAAATGGGCTCTTGGAGCCTCATGGCCAATTCCCACACTTGATAACTTTATTGCTAATCTCACAAGGGAGGAAGAAAATTTAATTCAAATGGGCACTTTGAAGTCTAGTAAGCCTCAAGTCCTACTTGCGAGGAATAAACACGACAAAATTCAAAAGGGGAGAAGAACACTAAAAGGGACAAGGAATTTAAGAAATAAGGAAATTTTGGAAACTCCAAAAACTCTTCTCAAAGTAAGAAGAGAGTAAAATGTTCCTTTTGTAAAAATCTTGGACATGATGAACATCAATGGATGAGGAAATAAATTGAGTCACTACAACAAATTCTCAAAAAGAATAATATAGGGCTATCAAGGCATCTTCATCAACTCAGGAAAATACTAAGGACAAAGAGAAATCAAAGGGAAAATCCTTAGTTGCTACAACATCTTCATCTCCATCATGGATTATAGACTCTAGTGCTTCACACCATATGGGTTCTTCACAAGTTGTTTTTTCATCCTCAAAGCCATCAAGTATGTCCACAATCACCTTGGGTGATGATACTCCAGCATTAGTAAAAGGGGGAGGGTTTGTTGAAGTTGGAGGAACATTTTCAAATGTTTTAAGTGTACCTTCACTATCCACAAATCTTCTTTCAATGTATCAAATATGATGCAAGAGCATCTAGAGGTAATAGCATTCAACGTCACCAAATATATATTTTTACTCTATTTAATTTTCAATAAGGCATAATATGGGCTAATGTTGGGAAAATAAGTATTTTAATTTCCAAAATATTGGGCTAATTTTAATTTTGGAGGAAAAGCAACTTTAGTAAGAGTTACAAAAGCATCTCGAAGGAATATTCCAACATAGGCATCCTTTTCAAGGTGGGGACCACATTACCATGCATGTTCTTGAATGTTGTTTTTTATGATTTGCATGCTCTTGCATGTTGGTGCATGTTCTTGCATGGAGTCATAAGAGCCATCAGAGATTAAGGAAAAATCTATTTTGACCAAATTTTATTGGTTCAAGTTTAGGTGCCCATGTGAAGGTTATGCCAACATTTAGAATATTTTATTATTTTATGATTTTTTCTTCAAATTGGGATGTGATTTTTCCAAGGTTGTAATTGCATGTTGTTTTTGGAGACCAAAGTGGTTTTCTTGAATTCACAAACTTTTATATATTGAGACATTTTTCGTTTGAGAAGTTGTCTTTTGGAGAGTTGGAGTTTACCATAATAGGATGCTACTGGATTGGACAAAGGATTTGTGAATACAAATTTACATATTTATGTGAGGAGATTGTGATTCCATATTGCTGATTCATGTAATCAAGAAGCCATGTTGTAAAAGGGAATCTTGTGAGCTTCTGCATATTGTAATCCCAATTTATATTTATGACAATAAAATATATTATTTTTCTTTCATACATATGTTGTGCAAATTTGAGTTGTGTTATGAGTTTTCAGATTTATAAGGGGAGTCCCCTTCACCATTGGTACCAAAGCTAGTGTTTCTAAATGTGTAGGTAGAAGCATCAATTGGAGGAAGTTTGTACCAGAACCTATGAAGGTGTGTATGTGATTTACATGTAAACAAATGGTCGAATGTGAGGTAGTTTACATGGGAAGAAATTGAGGATTTGAAGATTTCTAGTGGGGCTTTCCGAGGCCTTGAAAATGCCAAATAAGAAAGGAAAGAAATTTTTCATGGTTGTGTATGTAGGTGAACAAGATGGAGAAAATATTATAGAAGTATGCTTTGAGTAAGGCATAGAGAAAAAGAGTGAGAAGGAAGATAAAATTGTAGCGGAGGATGAGAAGGAAAAAGAAAGTGCAACAATCAAAGAGGAAATTGATGTTGTACTAGTATGCTTATGGAAGAAAATGAGAAAAGTGAAGAGAATTTTGTTCCAACATTGGCTAAATATGGAGTTCTAGAAGTGAGCATTAAGGAGATTGTTGAGTAAAGTTATAGTACTTGAGGATGTTGTAGTTTGAACAAACTATCAAATGATGTATGTGGTCTAGTGTTTGATGAGAAACCTAATGAAGACCAAGAGTTTCTTGAGGAAGAGATCATGGATATAGAGAAGTTGTTCAGTATAACAACAAAGATAGTAGCATTTAGCAGTGAGAAAGATGTTGTGACAAAATAAGTCATCGAGGTAGAGGTTGTAAAAGATGCTCCAGGTAGCTATTGGTGGAGGTGGGAAGTTAGTGGTGGGATGGATCCCACAATTTGGAGAATGAGGATCGTCTATGGAGGATGTGACTCCATGAGAAGAAAGAGGAATAGGGTGCACACTTGATGGAGGAGGATGTAAATTTCCCAGCTAAGTGTTGGAAGAGTTAGAGGAAGAAATTATTTTGTCTATATCAGTGATGGAGTTCACTATAGGTTGTCCACAACCTGAAAGATTAGTTCTACTACTCAACTCCACTTTTCTGATCCTATGCTCACAAACTTCCTACCCAACAGGTCTAATGCAGGAGCATCTAGGGGTACTAGCAATCAACATCACCAAAAATATATTTTTTCTTTATTTAATTTTTAATAAGGGATAATATGGGCTAATGTGGGAAAATAATTTTTTGAATTTCCAAAATATGTAATCTTCCCCTATGATGATTTTTAATTGTAATTTTGGAGGAAAATCAACTTTAATAAGAGTTACAAAAGCATCTCGGAGGAATATTCCATCTTAGGCATCCTTTTCAAGGTGGGGACCACTTTACCATGCATGTTCTTGCATGTTGATTTTTTATGATTTGCATGTCATTTCATGTTGGGTTCTCAAGCTTTCATGTTGTTGCATGATCTTGCATAGATTCATCGAAGCCATCAAAGATTAAGGAAAAATCTAGTTTGACCAAATTTGATTGGTTCAACTTTAGGTGCCCATGTGAAGGCTATGTGAGCATTTAGAATATTTTATTATTTTATGATTTTTTCTTCAAATTGGGATGTGATTTTTCCAAGGTGGTAATTTCATGTTGTTTTGGGAAACCAAAGTGGTTTTATCATTCACAAACTTTTATATATTGAGACCTATTTCATTTGAGAAGAAGTTGGATTTTGGAGAGTTGGAGTTTAGCATAATAGGATGTTGTTGGACCGGATAGAGGATTTGTGAATCCAAATTTGTAGATTTATGTGAGGAGATTGTGACTCCATATTGTTAATTTATGTAATCAAGAATCCTATGTTATAAATGGGAATATTTTGGGCTTCTGCATATAGTAATCCAAATTTATATTTGCTACAATAAAATATATTATTTTTCTTTTGTGCATATGTTGTGAAATTTTGAGTTGTGCTATGATTTTTCAAATTTTTAAGGGGAGTGACCATCAAAATATATCATTTAGGGAAGGGAATGAGAGTAAAATTCACTCCAAATTCAGTTGAGATAAGAGAATTTTAAAGAAAAAATTTGGTAGCAATAGGGGGGGCAGATCACCAATCTAGATTATATGTACCTTCTCCAATTTTTTGACATATATTTCTCCAATAACACTACTAACTCATTTAGATGGAGTTAGCAAATCATGGCATGAGTAGTTTGGCCATATTAATTACCTCTATCTTGAGGAACTATGTCAACATAATATGGTTAAGGGATTACCTAAAGTTAATTTTTTTAAGGGACTTTGTGAAGGTTGTGCACTTGACAAACATCTAGAAGAAAATTTTGATAAAGAAAAATCATGGACAACAACACAAGTTTTAAAACTTGTTCATAGTGATGTTTCAAGGGATTTTCCCCATCCATCTTTTACAAAGGCTAGACATGTTCTCACCTTTATTGATGATTTCTCATCTTTTACATGGGTCTACTTCCTTAGGAAAAAATCAAAAGTGTTTGAATCTTTTCAAGATTAAAAATTTCTTGCCAAAAAAATCAAGGAAAGTCATCAAAAGTTATTTGATTAGATAATTGGGGTGAGTATGTCAATGACCATTTTGAGAAATTTTACATATAAGGGGGATATATAGATATAGTGCATAGTTCTAGATACTCCTCAACAAAATATTTTTTCCAAATAGAAAAACAAATCTTTAAAAGAGATGGCTAATTGTATGATACACTCTAAGGGCCTCACACCATTGTATTGGGAAGAAGCAATCAGCTATGTATATGTCACATTCATAATAGAGTTCCTTATAAAGCCTCAAATGGTATCACTCCATTTAAACCTAAGAAAGGATGGAAACTAGAAGTTGATCAATTCAAGGTTTTTGGGTCTCATGCCATGGCATACATTCTAAAAGAACATCACAAGGCTATGTATCCACAATCCAAACCTTGCATCTTTGTTGAATATCCAAATGGTGTACAAGGCTATCGCCTACTCCACCCTACCAAAAATGAGTTGTTTATTGTGAGAAGTGTTAAGTTTCAAGAAACATCTCTTGAAACTATACTAAACACTTCTCAACATATTGTGGACTCATTAGATCCTAATTATAGTACTGATGATTCACATCATACTCAACAGATTCCTAATGCACTATCTTCTTCTTCTTCTAGTTCTTACAATGATAATAGTAATGATGGTTCATCTTCATCCAATTTAGGGGTTGCATTGGAAGTTGATATTTCTACACCAGACTCACCCCCATATCACACTCTACATATGGTAGATACAATGGTATAGGATCTAGTAGATGATAGATAGATAGAGGCATATTTTCATGGGGGGCCACATGCCTTCTTTGCTTTAGTTTTTGATCCATGGATATTTAGAGAGGCATTTGGCATACCTAAGTGGGATATTGTTATGGATTAGGAATACTATTCCTTGATTAGAAATCACACTTGGGATTTGATTTTACTTTCCAAGGGAAGGAAGACAGTTGGATGTACATGGTGTAATCTAGGGTAAATTTCTAGGTTAATGTAAAATAACATAAAAAATAACCCTAAACCAATAATAGAGCACAAATAAGCATTAAAAACATGAAATATAAAGCAATATCACCATAATTCTTCATGGAATCATTGATTCACCTTCAATGCTCTTCTCCATTTTTCTTGAAATGTACTTGATGCCCTTATATTTGAGTATGCACTAGTAGCCTATGACAATGACTAGAAAAATATTGAAGATAGTTGTCTCACACTAGCAGCATGTACATGCATATGAACTAGATGTAGATGTCTAAGATTATATAAATGACAATGATAGAGATATTTTATAAAAAAGATAAATTTGAATGAAAGGTGGAGATGTACTGACAATAAAATGTGTCGATCAATGGCCAAGAATGAAAGTTGTAGTATGACATAGGATTAAGACTAAAGTAGGGAAAATGATAAAAATGAATGGCTAAGATGGAATTAGAAGATAATTCAATTAGAAGCTAGAATTAAATGAAATGTCAAGAGATAAGATTGGCATGGATAATGAGGTTGTAGGAGAAATTCAAATGAATAATTAAATAATAGAATTATTATTTAATTATAAAGGACATGTGACATGGTGAATTTTTCATTACATAACAATTTAATTCAAAAGTGGGATATGGGTAATTAAATAATAAAGATATTATTTAATTAAAGAAGACATGACAAGATGATTTTTGAATTAAATAATAATTTAATGCAAAAATAATAAGGAGATGAGAAACTAGTAGGCAATTAAGTAAATAAAATTTATTTAATTTAATGATAGAAAGGCTAATGAATAATTAAATAATTAAAATAATTATTTAACTAGAGTTAAAAGAAGGATAGATGATTAAATAAATAAAATTTATTTAATTAATCAAAAGAGGAAATAAAAATATAGAAATGAATTAATTAAATAATTAAAATTATTTAATTAATAGAATATTTATGACATTAGACAATGGAATTGACAAAGAAAATGGTATTAGTAGGTTTAGGACATTTTTCATTGTCTACATTTTTCCCCTCTTTGATACAATGCAATTTATCACATTGTGTCAAAGAAATTTAATTCAAAAATATGCCCCAATGTAAAGAGGATGAGAAAGGATGACTAAGAGGATTGTAATATGCTCCCTCAAGAGGACATGTGGGTTTAGAGAACACGAGTGTGCTCTCGAAATGGATGAGAAGACGAGAGGATAAAGGATAGAATAAATGTTAGCATGAAGGATATGAAAGTTAGTATGGCATTAGTAGAGATAATTTAAAGATGAATATTTTTCTATGCAAGGCTTTGCATTAATCATCATTATATGATTCAAAATGTGACAAATGGACAACAAACATAAGGGTATGACATAGACCAAGGTGTGCAAGGTCATCCACTTGCAAAATAGATAGTCGCGGACAAGGAATGACTTGAATCATACTAAAGACAAAGTTTCCCTAGTCTTTTTTCGAAAACAACCCACAAATTATAGTAAAAAAAAAGAGGCATGAGACATTCTCACTCCTCTAAATCCTTCATGGGACATCCTTGAGGTGGCTAGAAATTTGACTCGCATACATGCAAAAAGATAAGAAAAAATAGCCCAACAAATTTAGCAGCCATTCAGAGTATTTGCCAATAATTGTTTTCTGATGTCTAATTGAATAGGTGATTGATGGGTTGATTGTTTGACAAGGCTTGGTTTTAGGAGAAGAAAAATGTTGTATAAGAATTCAAGCCTAGTTTTGACCATGTGACCATTTGTATAAGGCAAATGACAAAGATTTGATTAATGACAATGTCTGATTTTAGGAAGGACACATCCTATATAAGACATAATTTGACAATTTGATGTCGGTTTGGGGTTGATATAATGTTGCTAACTATTTTGACATTTGAATGAGTTCACTTGAATATTTATTGGTTTGTTTTCCTTTTTTATCTGTGACTTGTGTGATTTTTTCATGATTGTTTATGTCTAATGGCAATGTCTAATTTATTATAACTAAATAAAAAAACCCTAAAGGACCGACCTAGATGGCCTCAAAGGCTCATCGACAAATGGCCTTGCTAACGTTAAGTTGTAGAGGAAACATTGTTCGAATGCACTTGGATTGACATAATTGGATTTGACTCTATTTTTAGGATTTTTGAAGGTTATTTGGACGTTTTTGTGTTTTTGACATGTTTTGATTTTTTGGATTTTTGAGAGTTTATGAACTTTTTTGTCTTTTTAGGAATATTGAATTTGTCTTTGGCATTTTTATATAATGACCTCCAACAACAAGTGTAGGATCCAATGAAGACATAGGTCAAGTATTTTCCCCCAGTTGCATATGAGACCAATTTATTAGGAGTGGAATGGGATGCGCATTATGGAAGGTGAAAAGACACATGATGTCAAGCGATATGATGGAAGATGCAAAGATGATGGAGGAAAAATTTCTTATGAATGAAGGATGACTATAAGGATCATGACAAATGTATTTGAATAATTCCTACAAGCAAGCAAGCAAGCATGCACAAGAATCCAAGGACACCCATGATCTTGCTCCTAGTCAAGATGAAAACCAATTGAGAGGTGATAATGATGATTATGACGTTGTTTGACACGGGAAGGACGCATCTTGAAACAACATGAGGATGACGATAATGTGACTAAAAGATCAAGGTTTGTAGCAAGGCTAGAAACAAAGCCAATGAGTGTTTTGGTTGATGTGCTAGGATGCATAGCAAGATTGTATCGATTAGGCTAATTACATTTTGAATGACTAACCTTAGGACTAGATAGGATTATGGAGAGGACTTGGATAAGCAAATTAGTATACTTAAAATGATGACAAGGGAAAACCAAGACATGTGATAGGTATGAAAGGATGATGGGTGGATTTGGTAAAAGATAGGAGACATGAGGATTATTGATTGGAAGAATTATCATATGGTCTCCAAGGACTATGTTGTATAATGATAAATTTTGTTCTCTAAGGTATGGATTTGGATAATTCTATGAAGGGAATAACATGATATTTCATGAATAGTGTATGACCAAAGGATAAACATGTTAGAAGTTTTCCTAAAGCATGATTTATGTTTGTATCTTAGTCCTTATCAAGATCAAAGTAGGTGGGAAAATGGATGGGAATGATATGGATTAAATGGATAGATGGAAAATATTATGAGAAAGGTATGGGAGATGAGACAACTTACCCCTAAGTGTAATAGTCCACATAGATAATTTATCTTACACATGATGCCTATTTTCTAGGTTTTCAGCATGGTACTTATCCAAAGCACCATAAGAATGGTTCTCACTATTGGAAAAAAAAATTTCTCTTTATTAGTTTTCTTTTATGTCACACAAGATGCATGTTTTCTAGGTTTTCATCAAGGTGATGATTTTTTTAATTTTTTATGGACTTGATATTTTGGATGATCACTAATTATTTTGAATCCTTTGATGATTTTTATATAGATGTTGGTGTCATGATATGCCAATATTGACCTTTATGCAGTAGTTGTCTTGTCAAGTCATACCACTTGCATATAATTGATCAATGTCATTATGATCCTTTTTGATACTAGGTTTGGCTTTGTTGAAATACGCACATTGTGATAGAGTTCCATGGGAGTCCTTATGATAAAGAGTTGTTGTCAAGATGCAATGGATTTGTGACATCGAATTTTTAGACTTTAGACAAGATGTAGGATTATGATGGATGATGGTACGTGTAGATGGATTATTTGGCATTTTGGATGTAGGAATTTTTATTTTCCAAACTTGGGGTAGTAAATGATGGATTTTGGAATTTTGATTGGGATAGTGCTTGGAACCATGAATTTCATATTCCTTGTGTTTCTTTTTTTTTGGTTCCAATTAATGGGTTGGAATGATGGTTTATGGTATGGATGTAAGGAGTGTTGGTAGCAACCTTATGACAAGGACTACTCATGGCCCCCATTTTAATGTTTGTATTTGATAAAGTATCCCCTAATATCATGGAGGTATCACTAATGTTCATCATTTAATTTTTTGATTTAAGAATAGCCAAGACCTTGATGTCTAGGATTTTCATAAAATTGTATTGGTTCTTGAATGCCTTGCTCATGTAGGCCTAGTCCTCTTCCTTGATACCACATGCTCTAAAATGTTCTATTTGCAATGGGGTATTTGTTATTTTGGAAGCAAGATGCAAACCCATCATTATGTATGTGGAAACTAATGCTTGGAATATTCTCCTCTATGATAAAGCCTGATTTGATAAAAGTGGATTATACTAGTTGATATAATATTTTGGCTAAGTTATCACTCGTCATGCTTGTGTCTACTTGATCATTTAGGATATCAATTTTTTCCATGGTATATCTTGTCTCTTCTTCTTTAACTTGATATATAGTAGCTTGTTTAAGTTCATCTTGATCCATAGTAGCCCTTTTATATGTTCTTTTGTGACTTGATCAATGTCATTTATTTGATTATCTATCTATCCAAAGGAGGAAAGTGTATCATTTTTGGAAATGGAGGTGTTTGGAGTTTGGATAGGATCAAATTTAAATGTTTGATCATGGATGGTATAAAGGTTGATAAGCATATCACTTTGGGTTTCTTTTTCAATGGTAGGATTTTGATCAAAGGTAGGTTTTTCTTGGGTGACATGGTTGTCTAG
Organism: Sequoia sempervirens; assembly: GCA_007258455.2. NCBI lineage: Eukaryota > Viridiplantae > Streptophyta > Pinopsida > Cupressales > Cupressaceae > Sequoia > Sequoia sempervirens. The sequence goes on along the minus strand of VDFB02302547.1, from coordinate 7,201 downwards.
AAGGATTTGTTGGATAGAGATAAGGATAGGATCATGGGATGGAATAGGGTCACAAGAAATAATTTGATCTTGACATAAAGGGGGAGTTATGATGCCATGCTTTGTATTTTCCTTTTGAGATATATCAAAAGGTTTGGGTAGTGGAATGTGATTTTGGAAATCAATAGAATTTTCATGGCTAAATGTATTTTTATTGGATGGGGTCATAGATTGGGATGGATTGGATTAAAATGGATTACTGAATGATGGATTAGGATAGGATGTGGAGACTTGGAATGGACTGGTGGAAGGTTGATTTCTCTTGTTGATGTTAGGATAAGGATGTCTAATGGATGTTTGTTGTGGATCAATGGTTTGGATTATGTTAAGTGACTCTTGGTAGTGAGGGTAGATAGATGGAGGAATAAAGCTTTTGGATGATTGGTATAGAGGATTAATGAATTGTCTTTTGAAGTCTAAGGATTTTTGGGCTTGACCATTGTGGTTATTGGTATTCAACTTGACTACAAATCATATACAGATAAATTGAAGACATGGTAGTGAGTTTGGATTAGGATGGAAGATGAGGATGAGAATTTTGACTTGGAGATGATGTGGATATCTTGACTCGGAGGACACCTAGATTTGTTTGTTTTTTAAATGTTTCTAATGTTTTTGGATTATTTTTTTTGTATTTTTTTTGGGCTTTCTATTTTTTTTGGTTTATAGTTTTTCTTGCTTGATTGAGATTAAAATATTGAATACACATTCACATACATAAGACAAGATTTGATGCAAGATGTAATGCAAAATATTATGATAAGAATACACTTCCAAGTGCAAGAACAACCTATCAACTAATAGTGTGTGTAGATTGGCCAATGATCTTAAAATAGGATGCACAAGGATAGATAGGGATGACATCTATATAACTTGTGGGTATGTGAGGCCCAATTTTGTGAATTTGAAAGTAGAATAATGCAAATAGCTAGGAGGAGAGGGTAACACACACTCCTCCTTCACTTCCCAAAGGTATAAATTTCTTTGGGGCTTAGCCAAGATTGACAAGATTCTACCTCCAAGAGGCGTGTCTTTAGATTCACCCTGTGTTATTTATACTCCAACAAAATGCTAGAGTTGAGGTCATCCCCTAGAGTTATCACTTATCTCAGTAGCCCCCCTAACAAGGTTACACAAAAGTGATGCGAATAATTATTTTGATCTCCAAGATCATATGATAATGCGAGGAGAGAGCATACACATGTATTTGATCACATAAGAAATTTTCATTAACCTTAGAAATTGAAATATGTGATGTGCAAATGAGAGTGTTGAAGAGCACTTATGATTCCCAAGATCATATGGAAATGCAAGGGAAGAGAATACACACCTCCAAACACAACTAAGATCACCAAGAAATGCAAGCACTTGAACTTTTTAAGCCCAAATTGAAATATGATTTTGAGAAGACACTTGTTATTTTTAAGCCCAAATTGAAATGTGAGTTTGAGAAGACACTTATTCTTTTTAAGCCCAAATTGAAAGTGTGATATTGTGAACAAGATTAAGATGAAGAAATGAGTTGAAAAGTGTGGACATAGACTTTTTTAGCTCCAATTTTTTGTTCAATTGATTCAATTTTCCTTTTGAGGAGTTTACTTTTTTGCACATTAAGAAAACCAACAACAAAGCCAAAACCCTAAGAAGATAATTGATCACTAATATTATAGAGTTAGCTTAAAACCAAAAAAGGAAATCAAATCTGACATGAAAATAAAAATTCCTGCAAAAAATCAAAAAGTAATTTATGATGCAACAAAATAAGTGAATATGAAAAAAAAAAATGCTCATCATTAGGTTGTAATTCTATTTTTTTTTAATTCTTACCTAGTCAAGATAAATCTGATTTTTGGAAAAAAATTTGGCATAAAAAATAAAAACACAAAGAATAGAGCCTTATTGAAATTTCAATATCTTTCCAAAAGTGTAAAGAAATTTGAAAATTTTGTTGATTTGCACCCAAAAATGCAGATTTATGAAAAAAAACTATAATTAATAAAGATTTGATTTTTTTATAATTATTTTTAGCTCAAAAATAAATCTACAAAGAATAGACCCCCACTAAAACTTTAAGAGCTTCTTAATTTATTTATTTTTCAAAAATTCTTTGATTTATGAAGAAACACTAATTTGAGTTTTCATAATTATTTTTAGCTCAAAAATAAATCTACAAAGAACAAACCCCCACTAAAATTTAAGAGCTTTCTAAAAATATTAAAAATTCTAAAAAATTCTTCAATTTTCCCAATAGAATGTAGATTTATGAAAAAGCCTATAACCACCATAAGTTGCCCAAAAAAAATTATATGACCTTAATTTTTCTTGTGTATCCTCCTTAGATTATTTGTAAACTTCAGCTACGATCCCACGGAAAATTTCATGGCCATTTGAAAATTATGGTGAAATATTTGAAACTAGGGTTTTGTCCAAGAATGATACAAAACCTACAACAAAAAGCTAACAAAAGCTGCAAAAATGAAAGCTAGATCAAGTGAAGTACGTCCAACTCCAAAATTCCTCAAAAAATTTCCAAATCTTGAGCCAAAAATCAGTTAGGGGGTTCACATCAAGTTCACCAATGTAATCTAGGGTAAATTTCTAGGTTAATATAAAATAGTATAAAAACTAACCCTAAACCAACAATAGAGCACAAAAAAGCATAAAAACATGAAATATAAAGCAATATCACCATAACTTTTCATGCCATCATTGATTGACCTCCATTGCTCTACTCAAATTTGATTGAAATGTACTTGATGCCATCAGATTTGAGTAAGCACTAGTAGCATATGAAAATGACTAGAAAAATATTGAAGATAGTTATCTCACACTAGTAGCATGTACATGCATATGAACTAGATGTAGATGTCTAATATTGTAGAAATGACAATGATAGATTTCTTTTATAGAAAAGACAAATTTCAATGAAAGGATGAGATGCAATGTCAATTAGATGTGTCAATCAATGGCCAAGAATGAAAGTTGTAGTATGACATATAGGGTTAGGGCTAAATTAGGGAAAATGATAAGAATGAATGGCTAAGATTGAATTATAAGACAATTCAATCAAGGGCTAGAATTAAATGAAATGTCAAGAGATAAGATTGTCATAGATAATGAGGTTGTAGGAGAAATTCAAATGAATAAATAAATAATAAAAGTATTATTTAATTATAGAGGACATGTAACAAGTTGAATTTTTCATTAAATAATAATTTAATTCAAAAGTGGGATATGTGTAATTAAATAATAAAGATATTATTTAATTAAAGAAGACATGTGACAAGCTGATTTTGGAATTAAATAATAATTTAATCCAATAATAGGAAGAAGATGAGAAATTAGTAGGCAATTAAGTAAATAAAAATTATTTAATTTAATGATGGAAAAGGCTAATGAATAATTAAATATTTAAAATAATTATTTAATTATAGTTGAAAGATGGATAAATGATTAAATAAATAAAATTCATTTAATTAATCAAATGAGGAAATAAAAAGATAGAATGAATTAATTAAATAATTAAAATTGTTTATTTAATACAAGACTTATGTCATTAGACAATGGAATTGACAAAGAAAAATGCTATTAGCAGATCTAGGACATTTTTCAGTGTCTACACATGGATTTATTGAACTAAATTTGTAGTAGATGGGTTAGTTGTTAAATACAAAGCATGGTTGGTTGCCAAATATTTTTTATATGTTACAAGCATTGGCTATACATAAACCTTTGCACCAATTGCTAAGATGACTTTGATTCGACTCACACTAGCTATAGTTGTGGCACCTAGATGAGTTGTACATCAGATGGATGTGAAGAGTGCATTTCTTCATGGAGACCTTGAGGAGGAAATATACATGAAACAACCACCAGGGTTTTTTTAAGATTCATCCTTAGTTTGTAGACTTAGTAAATCTCTTTATGGCCTCAAACTGTAATGTCCCCTTTTGAGAAAACCGTAATTTATGCCCTATAATCACAAATTTAATGCAATTAGGGTTACAACTTATCAATTAAATTCTTTAAGGAGGTGAATCTTGATTTATGTCTTGTAACCATGTTAGATAGTAACAGAATATAAAACATATAAGAAATATTGAATTTATCCATATAGCATAACAAACATGAAGGAAATATTCTTATCTACTTGCATAATACAATTATGTAAGAAAACCCACATCCTGCTCATGGTAACTCAATCATAGATAGAATTTGGATATGAAAGATTAGTTTTACCAAAGATATCTTCCTAAGCCCAAGAGCGGATATACCATACCTCCTGGCTCCCGATGGTATGACACTCAATCATCCGATCCGGGGAGTGGCGTACTTAGGCAATACACTTGTACCTTCTTTCTTTATCCATCCTCATCCCCTCCTAACTATGATGGAGAGTTCTTGAAGTTGATCCAACCATGTGATAGTTTGGAGGAAGGATTTCCATAGGAGGCCCATAGATGCTCTATCTTGGCCTAGGAGAAAATATCACCCCCTTCGCTCCCAATGGCATGATGCTTAGTCATTTGATTCGGGGAGTGGCATACCTAGAGGAGAAATTTAATACCTACTCAACCCAACGATTCTTCCCCTCAACCATCTACATGATTGTTTGATGATAAAAACAACATCTAATGGTTAACATACTAACAGGTTGTTCATAACTATACTATGATATGAGAATTTATAGATAAATGGATTTATCAAAGATATTAGAGGTCATATTGGCTAGGTAAGTATTGCCATGTTAATAATCTACTTATCATATAAATGTATACACAACAATCCCTTGTTATATTCCATGTCTATATATATATATATATTAAATATACATTGAATGTTACACACATTATGAAAACATCCATTCATTCTTTGTTTTATTTATATTTCCTAACTTGTAGATCAAAATTATCTACTGCTTATTAATCTCTTTACTTATTTTTATTTGATAACTTTGGGGCTGACTTTAATATAAATTCAAACTCCTGAAACAAAGAATCTACTTAGCTTGTTCGATTTGCAATCCTAGATGTTTCTCCTTCTTCAGCGATATCTCATATTTTATTTATTTCCTCTGACTATATCTATTGCTACTATAATCAAAGATCTTCTTTTTTATTTTCTCCTTCCAATACTCAGAAGATATTCTCTTTTCATATCGTGAAATATTAATTGCCTGAGTGTAAAGAATGTATTTATGAAGATATTCCTTTTTATTCATTGCAAATGATTTTAATTTCCTTATATATGCCCAGGTCTAAGTGAAGTGGTGCATCCCTTAGAAACGAGATCACCTCTTGGAAGGACATGACCCTTTGTTTACTTTTATCACTACATTTATATTTATTAATCTAAGTCCTTTTTGTATTTATTATATGATGCCTTTCTAAAATCACTGATTTTGTCTAGTCCACATCTTCCTGATTCATGATATATTTGTTTCCTAAGTTTGCTATCTTTTAATATGGACTTTATACCAATCGTTGTCGTTACATGGTTGCTATTTATATATATTATATGCTTATTTTCATATCAGATATATATATATATATATATAAATTCAATATTTATAATATTATATTATAATGGTTATAATAATATTTAAGTTATTAATATTTATATATTTTTAATATTATATAATTCAATATTTATAATATTATGTTATAATTATTAAATTAATATTTAAGTTTTTATATATATATATATATATATATATATTTATGTTAATATTTATATTGTTAGCTATTTATTTATTTATTTATTTGTATTTCAATTTTAGTGTTGCAATTTCGAGGTCGTGATAGTCCACCCCACCCAAGATTTCTTTCCCTCAAGCAATCACAACTCAAAAAATATTTTCACATATATCATCTTGTCACAATTCATAGGTAATGTTATATCCTTATATATTTCCCAGATAGTTCCCCAGTGCATGTTATAAGGTGAAGAGATGTAAAATTGAGCAATTTTTGTCCATGGTCATTCCATAAAAGGATTTAAATTCATAGGTTTACACTAGCATCCAATTCTTGTCGCATCTTCCCAATCAATTAGAGGTTGTTACTCCTCTTTACATATCCTCATGTTCAATACTAAAGTTATTCCCATGTCCTGGGAAAGTGTCTAGTTCATCAATTTATCCCTTGGTTTGAGAGGTGAGGATGGCCCTGGGATCTATAGGCTATGGACTCATTTTTTTGTACATTACAATTTTACCTCAAATACCTAATGTTGTTAGGGGTATGTTTACTGAAACTCATATGAAATTTGTACCTTAATATAGTTTATGATTTTGACTACTCACTATTCCTAAAGAGCTTTGATATAGTGCCTTACTTAGGTTTAACACTTTTCTTTGGTATATGTTGGCATGGGGTGAAAATTTATTCCTCTATCTTTGGGAGCCTAATTACTTAGGGTTATATCCTTAAGTAGACCTTTCAAATGATGGTATAGATGAAATGCTCTCCCTTTTATAACAATAATTTGAGGGAGTCACAATTAGGCACAATGCTTGATTATTGCACTTGGATAATAATTCAGTTTTGGATAAGTTAATTTTTTAGTGCCTCCCAACCCCATAAGTATTTTGACAAACAACATTAACATTTTCATAATTTTTAGCATAAAGTAAACACAATGATGAGCTCTACATGAATCAGAAATTAAAATAGACAACCAAGTAGCTCAACCAAGCAAGGAAGTAGCTTAACTAGGAAAACAAGTAACTCAAGAATGCAAGCAACCGACTCAAGCACATAGGCAAGTAGCTCAAGCACACAAGAAAGTAGCTTGACCAAAAAAACAAGTAGCTCAAGTAGCTCAAGCAAGTAGTCAATCCACTTAAGTAGAAAAGAAAGTAGCTCAAGCACAATCAAGTAGCTCAAGCACACAAATGAGTAGTTCAAGCAAACAACCCCATCTTAAGCAACTTGATAGACAATACTTTTAACATTTTAGGGTTTTTTAAGCATAATGTAAATATAAGAACACATCTTGTTGAAGATACATGAAGTAACACATAGATACATGTGATACATAAAGTATAAATATGAGGCACGAATACATGTAATACATAGAGCATACACAAGAAGCATGAAGCATACATGTGAATAATACATGAAGCCCCAAAGCATACATATGAATACATGTAAACTATACA